>VMDO01010774.1:0-70000 GCA_007922755.1 Pedetes capensis
AAGGTTATTTATTTTACCTTAATTCCTTTGAAAGGAATGAAATAGTCATTCTATATCCTTTTATAAAATATTTGTTTTCTTATGTATAGAATTTTACATAGTTATAATTAAAGTTTATTTTATTCTAGCAATTTTTACTCTATATCTGTTTAGGGATTTTGAACCTTATTGCAGATGTTGTCAATATTAAACTTGAGATATCTGCAATCTATAGCCATTCATCCCACAAATATTACCATATACTACGTAATATTGCTCATTGTTGAAGAGTCGTACTAGGTTCTCAGAATATAGGAAGATGAGTGAACACAACAGAAAACCCAGTAGTTATTATGGCTTGAATGTGTCCCCTTAAGTACAGTGTTGGCAGCTTGGTCCTCTGTGTGATAGGGCAGAGGTGGCAGAATCTTTAAGAGATAGAGCCAAGTGGGAGGTGGTTAGGTTGTTGGAGAGTTGCCCTCAGAAGAGATTAAGGAAGTTCTCATGGAACCCCAAGACAATGAAAGAGCAAGTCTGACTCTTCCTCATTCTCTAGCTTCCTATCTTGTCATGTGATCTTTCCCTCTCACATGCACTCCTGCCATGATGCCCTCTGCCGTGATGTGAGATAGCCAAGGATGCCCTCACCAGAGTCAAGCAGATGTTGACACCATGCTTTTGAATGTCAAAAAGTGTGAGCTAAATAAACTTCTTTTCTTCATAGAGTACTCAGCCTCAAGTAGTTTGTTATAGCAATTGAAAAGGGACTAAAACAGTAATGTTATTGTCAAGTGCCATAGAGTCAGGTCTGACTCATAGCAACCCTATGGACAACAGAACAAAACATACCCCAACACTGTGCGAGGCACACAATCTTTTTTATGTTTAAACCCATTGTTGTAGCCACTATGTCAATTCATCTAGTTGAGAGTCTTCCTTCTTCGTTGACTTGCCACTATCCCAAACATGATGTCATTCTCTAGGGATTGGTCCTTCCTGATATATCCAAAATATGTAAAACACAGTCTGGCTATCCATGCTTCCAAGGAGCACTTGGTTTGCACTTCTTCTAGGATGGATCAGTTGGTTCTTATGGTAGTCCATGGTATTCAATATTCATCTCCAGCACCACAATTCAAAAGCATCAATTCTTCTCCTGTCTCCTTTGTTCACTGTCTAGCTTTCACAACCATATGATGTGACTAAAAATACCACAGCATGGGTCAGGTGCACTTTCATCTTCAGTGTGACATCTTTACTTTTCGACACTTTAAAGAGGTCTTTTGCAACAGGTTTTCCCAATGCATTGCATCTTTTGATTTCTTAACTGCTGCTTCCATGATTGTTGATTGTAAAATCAAGTAAAGCAAAATTTTGACAACCTCAATCATTTGTCCATTTATCATGAAGTTCTCACTGACCCAGTTGTAAGGATTTTTCTTTGTCAGTCTGTCATGCTGTGAAGGGCTTGTGTGTTGTGATGCTGAAAGCTATGCTCACTGGTATTTCAGGTACCAGCAGGGTCACCTATGGTGGACAGGTTTCAGCAGAGCTTCTAGACTAAGACAGACTAGGGAGAAGGACCCGGCAGCCCACTCGCAAAAGAATTAACCATGGAAAACCTTACAAGTAGCAGAAAAAGTGGAGATAGTTAATAAAAAGTTAGATATCCAGATCTGCAATTCATGGAAGAGATATAGGCAAGACATAGAAATTTGAGAGTGTTCAGAAAATAGGTGATATTTAAAATGATGATGTCAGTCTGGTGGCACAGGTCTGAAATTCCAGAACTGGAGAGGCTGAGGCAGGAAGACCAGATTTCAAGGCCAGTCTGGGCTACATGGTGAAAGTCTGTCTCAAAAAAAAAGCGGGGGAGGGAGTTTCCTCAAAAAATTAAAAATACAACTATCATATGATCCAGCGATGCCACCACTGGGTATATATCCAAATGAAATTAAATCAGTATGTCGGATATCTGTATTATCATGTTTATTGCAGCATTATTCACAATAGGCAAGACAAGGAATCAAATCAAGTGTCCATCAGTGGATGAATGATAAAGAAAATGTGATGCATATACACAATGGAATACTATTCAGCCTTTAAAAAGAAGGAAAGTCTGTCACATGCAATAATGTGGATAAACCTGGAAGATATTATGGTAAATGAAATAACTCAGGTACAGAAAGACATACTGTATGATCCCACTAATATGTAGAATCTTAAAAATTCAAAATCATAGAAGCAGGGAATAGAATGGTGGGTACCAGAGACTGGGATGAAGATGAGGCATGTGGATAGGGAGGGAACAGATAGATGTTGGCCAAAGGGTACAAGGTTTAAGTTAGACAGAAATAAGTTCTGGAGATCAATTTTACAGCATGGTGAATATACTTAATAATAATAGATTGAATACTTATTGCTAAAACAGTAGGCTTTAAATATTTTCATTACAAAAAATGATAAGTACGTAAGAAGATAGATATGTTAATTAACTTGATTTAATTATACCACAATGGGCTGACACTTCCTTTCAAAAAGCTCACCCTGTGATATTTCTGAGTGTAATTTTTTCTGTCTCTCTTAATAAACTCACTCCCTTTCCTACTTTACAGACTGACTCCTTTCACTTTACCACCATTTATTGTTAAATTCTTCTTAACAAGGGACCAAGAACTAAGGATAGTTTCCCACAAAATAATCGGTGCTGCTTCTTGGATCATTTCAGGTAAATTTCTGATACTTCTGAGAGTTGAAGTTTCTCTCAGAACTCCTCAGGCTGTTTCTAAATATCTTATTTCTTTGTTCTTACTTGCCAGCACAGGCTTGCAGTCTTTTCTGAGGACCTAGCAAGAGGCTCTGATGCTGGCCAGGGTTACCCTCTGATGCAGCAGAAGGCTTCCTTTCTTCTTCCTAGATCCTCTATATCCCTAAGGGGTGAAAAGGATTGAATAGGTCTTGCCTTAACCTATCACTTTCTCTTTCATTCCTGAATCAGTCTTTTCAGGGTAAGGGCATTTATTCCCAGGCAAGTGAAAGCCCCTGGCCACAGCTACCCCTAGGTGAGGCTCAAAGGCCTGGGAAGGGAAATATCCAAGCACTTTTTAGCCCATGAGGGTGAAAAACTGCACTTTTCCTCTCTGTTTCCTTCTTCGCAGCCTAAATCCCTTAACTTTCCACAAGTGCCTTTGGTGACAAGGAGTAGGGCTTCTCATACCTTGTTTTGGGGTAAGATAGAATAAAACTTAGTTTTCTGGGAAACATCTCAATGATAAGGACTGATCTCCCCATGTTCTGAGCCACTCTTTTGCGAGAGAACTACCCAAGACTCTGTAGAGATGAATTGACTTCAGGGTGACACAGAAAGGAGCACCACATTCTAGATCCAAAACACTGTAGGAATGTCATAAATACCTCACTAAACTTTGCAATATTTCACTTTTCTTGCCTATCTTGCCCTTACAGGGAGTTGTTGTTGTTAGGTGCCATCAAGTCGATATGTGATTCATAGCGACCCTGCGTACAACAGGCGAAACACTATTGTCAGTGCCTCTCTGCTGTTCATAGGGTTTTCAATAGCAGATTGATTTTTGGGAGTGGGTTGCCAGGTCTGTCTCCCAAAATTGGGTTTTCAATGGATGACTGTTTCTGGATTGCCTTGGGAGTAGATTGCCACATCCTTCTCCCATTTTGCAGTGCTGGGAATCGAACTGGGGACCTCAGAGACTGCAGAGCAGCGCTCTACCAACTGAGCTAAATCCCAGCCCTCTAAAGGGAGCTAGGGAGGGAAAATGGAGCACTCCTTCAAGTGAAGAGTGACTTAAAAGAATGGCAGAACAAAATTACACATGTGGACCTTGTTTAGATTCTGCTTTGGAAAAACAAATACAAGAAGTCAGTTTTTGACCAGGGGTATTGGTGCACACCTGTAATTCCAGCGACTCTGGAGGCGGAGGCAGCGGATTGCAACTTCGAGGCCAGAGGTAGCCTGCATAACTTATCAAGACCCAGTGTTAAGGTAAAAAAATTTTTAAAGGCCTTTTGGTACAACTCAGTGATAGAGTGCTTGCAAAATATGTGCAAGGCCCTGGGTGAAGTCACCCAGTATTGAAAAAAAAAAAAGTTTTAAGAAGTCATTCTTTGAGACAATTGGGGAAATTGCAGTTTGTACTAGGTCTTAAGAAATCTTTATTTCAAAATTATATGAAAATGGCTTTCTAGTTATAAAAGAAAAACTCTTTCTTGTCTTTTAAAGTATAATCAAGTAGTTAGGGATAAAATACCATGCCATTTAAGAATTGTTTGTAGCTGGACATGGTAACACACACCTGTAATCCTAGCAACTTGGAAAGCAGAGGCAGGAGGATTACAAATTGGAGGCCAGAGGCAGCCTGCATAACTTAGCAAGATAAAAACTGTCTGAAGATAAAAAATTTAAAAAGAGGTTGGGGGTGCAGCTCAGTGGTACAGTGAATGCCTAGTATGAGTAAGGCCCTGGATTCAACCCCTAAGTACTGCAATCAATCAATCAATAAATAAATAGTAAATAAATAAGACTTACTTGTAAACACACCATCAAAAAAGCAAACAAATTAGAAACATACAAAAGATAAGGATGTGTGGTACTGTGTTCAAACAAGTACAGCAAAATGTTAACACCTATTGAAGCTAAGTGATGGACACATCCAAGTCTGCTGAATTCTGCTTCCTACTTCTGTGTGTGTTTGGTAATTTTCATGAGTTTTGTTTTGTTTATTTTTAAAGGAGAGCATTAGCAACTGTGCTAAATGCTCTTCAAACAGCTCAAGAGAATAGGTGGAGACTGGCCATTGGGTTTGGCAATGTGAAGTCATTGGCAACCTTGGCAAGAATAGCTGCTGTGGATGGTGACTACAAGGAGCTCAGAAATGGAATGGAGGAGAGAAGGAGCTCATTGGTAGCAGATGGATGTGCCAAAGTAAGCAGTCTTTAAGATGGTCCCCAATGCCCATACTTCGGGCATTTACAACCTTGTATGATCCATTCTCCTCGTATGACTTACTTATAACCAATAGAATAGGGTAATTTTCAGGAGATGTCATCTTCATGATAGATTATAAAAGATTGTGACTTGCATCTTATTAGCAGAGTTCTCTCCTTTGCCTTCTTGGCTTGCACAGTTTGAAGCAAGCTGCCAAGTTAGAAGGCCTACATATTAAGAAACCCAAGGCAGCCTCTGGCCAACAGTCAGCAAGGCACTGAAATTGTCAGTCCAAGGGCCTGCCAGAAACTGAATGCAGCTGACAGTGGGCCTGAGTCTGCAAGACAAGGCTTCTGAAGAGACCCCAGCTTTGGCTAGTACCTTGATTGCAACTTTCTGTGACACCTTGAAGTGGAAGACTCAGCCCACCTATGTCTGGACTCCTGATCTAATGGAAATTGTGAGATAATAAATGAGTGGCTTTAAGCTGGTAATTTTTTGTGGTCATTTGTTACAAATAATAGATAATTAATACATTGGCAATAGCCAAACGAGAATGTGGGGTCAAAAACTAGTTGGGTTTCTTTCAGGTTTGGTATTGTTTGGAGAGGAGAATATTATAATTTTTGTTTGTTGGTTTCTGTTTTTAGAGACAGTCTCACTATGTAGCTCAGGCTGGCCCTGTATTCTGATCCTCCTCCCTCAGCCTCTTGAGTGCTGGGATTGTAGGCACATGCAGTGCCTTATGTTTATATTCTAATGAAAATGACTAACAGAACAAGGAAGAGTGAGGAATGAGAGAGAGGCTCACTTCAAAGTAAACAGCCCAACCTTAATAGTTCAGGAAATAATTATAATAATACCAATAATACCAAAGAATGGTAATAATACTAGTGGGCTAGATTATTCATGTAATACTACTGACAGTGTATAAAGATAGATCATTACAGAAAAAAGTTTGGACCTTAAACATAATTGGGATGCAAGGGTGCATAGAAAAATAATCCCACAAAAAGACATGCAATGTAGAAAAGAGGCCTTTGGTGAGGGCATGGAAGAGGGGAGGAGGTACACAAGAGGGTAAGGGGGAAGTTATCTTTGCCACGTACAATGAAATGCATATACGAAAATAAAATGAATGTCAGAATGAAACACATAAAGTTATAAAGTTGTACATTAAAATTTTCCAATAAAAAAAAGACCCAATAGAGAAAACTGACGATGCTAGAAAGAGAGGATCAAATGGAGATACTAGCCTCAGTCAGAAGAAGCCCAGAGAGTTCAGCTGCTATGAGAGGAAAGTTAGAAAGTACATATGGGTAAATAAGAAAGTTGGTCACAAAATCCAGTGGAGGAATCACGTGGAAATTTTTGCAAGTTTTTGTTGCTATTGTTGTTTGGTTGGGTTTTCTGGGTTTGAGTTTTCTTTCTTTCTTTGTTTTGAGACAGGACCTCACTTTGTAGCTAAAGTGGGCCAGGAACTTGTAATCCTCCTACCCCAGTCTCCCAAGTGCTGAGATTACAGATGTGTACCACCTCTCCTGGCTTCAGTTCTTAATTCCTTCTATTTTTCAGTAAAATATGTTATAATTTTGTTAATTCAGAGTAGAGTGCTGAGTAGGTATTGGGGAATTAAGGAAAGAAGAGAACATATCAAACTGTAAGTAGAGCAGAAGTTGACTAGGGTGGTAGAATTACCAGAAAGCATAAAGAATCTACTTATGGTTAGAGGCCATGAAATAAAACAAGAATCAGATAATACCGATGCCTGACCTGTGGGATGTAGTCATGTAATACATAGAGAGTTGAGACTTAAGTGCTAGACAAGCACACCAGGAGTGAGAGGCAAAGAAGTTCTTTATGAAAGCAGTGCTTAAAACCCTGGACTATAGAAGAACCCAAACAGTGCCAGACATTCTCCTTAAAGTTGAAGAGAGAAAGGTGAGAATTCAGGAAAGCTGATGCAGCTAGAATTTATAAAGCAGAGAGCACTACACGAGACAGAGCTATGCAGAGATAGTGCTTATAAGATGTACAGAAGGATCCTCTTAGTTATCAGCTAAGTACCGCTCCCATAACAAATCCTACTATACTGTTTTCATTTTTAAAAAAATAGTGTATCTCATAAATGTCTGCAATTACTGCTACATGCTAATCAAAGTTTTTTTATATTAAAGAAATGAAAATGTTAACTCGATTTTAATAACTGCACATTGTATATATGAACAGAATTATCACTCTGTACTCCATAAATATGTACAACAAAAAATCAAAAAGAATTATTATTATTATTATTATTATTATTATTATTATTATTTAGCTTGGCACAGTGGCACCTGCCTGTAATTCCAATAACTCAAGAGGCACAGGCAGGAGGATCACAGATTTGAGGCCAGAGGCAGTCTGTGAAATTTAGACTGTTTCAAGATAAAAAATAATAAAGGGCCTGAGGGTGCAGCTCAGTTGTACAGAACTTGCAAAAAGTATGTGCGAGTCCCTGTGTTCAGCCTCCAGTCAATAATAATAGTAGTAATAATAGGAACAATAATAATATAGTTATTTGTTGTTTTGTTGTTGTTGTTAGGTGCGGTGGAGTCGGTATCCTACTCATAGTGACCCTCATAGGGTTTTCAATGGCCAATTATTTCGGGATTGCCTTGGGAGTGGATTGCCAGGCCCTTCTCCCATTTTTGCAGTGCTGGGAATCGAACTTGGGACCTCAGAGACTGCAGCGCAGCGCTCTACCAACTGAGCTAAATCCCAGCCCAATGTAGTTACAATGATTATATATTAGTGGCTACTTCTTGCAATGTTATATCCCCTCCCAGCATTCAAAATTCTAACAAGAAGCCACACCTAAGTAATTAAGGCATTAACTGCTAAATAATCTTTCTTTAGATTTACAGAACCCAGAACTTTCGGTGCCCCTCATTCTTTAGTCTCTGCATCAACTAACACAAAGCATATAAACTGCTGTGAGGTTGAACTTGCAGAAAAGTCTTACCTATCTAAAGAACTACAGGAACTAGCCCATGGAGGGGAAGCAGGATTGCCATGTTCCAGCCAAAGAAAAGGAGACACACGCCCCAATGACAAAAAACCCACGCAGCACGTAGTCTTCCTCCCCACTACTCCTTTCCCTCCCTATAATTGCCCTTTGCACTCGAGTTCCCCAAGATGGACCTTTGAGAACGATGGAGTTATTGGAGAAACTGAGGATGTCCCTGGAGAAGCATGGAGAAAACCTGGAGAAACCTCAGTTCTTTGGGTGAAGTGATCTAAGGTTAGGACGCACCCCCAGGCAAACAAGAAACAGACTACGAGTTACGCAAGTTTTTAACAGAGTGCAAGTATAAAAACGCATCTTGAATAGAGGTAAGGTGGGCACACTGGGAGAGAAGAACAGGGAACCTTGAGTCTGTTCCCCCCTAGTTTCATTAAATTGAGTTTAAAGGAGTGCTCCACCTGCCCAGTGTGACATGAATCCTGGGAATGAAATTCAAGTTCAGCCTTTTCCAGACAGGCTGAGGAAAAACAATCTTATTTTGATTTAAATTTGTAGGTATTTATTGTCAGTTTATCTTTTGCCTTTTGGACTGGGAAGCAACAGCTTTCTTTTTGTTGTCAGCTTATCTTTTTGCTTTTGGATTAGCAAGGAATAGTTAACTGAATCTATTGTCAGTTTGTCTCCAAGTTTAGAGTCAGGACGGAGTACAATTAGTTTAACTTTGCTTGTTCTAGGCCAAGAGCTATTTTTTTTGTGGCCTTGGAAATAATGATGCCACCTTTTTGGGCTTAGGGGGAGATTATTGTTTGGTTTTTACTTTGTAGTTAGCTAGGAGTTATTTTGTGTGACTTTGGACTCAGGGTGTGCCTGAGATAAGAAGGAATAATAACTGCATTTACTTGTCATCAGTTTACCTTTTAGTCTTGGGTCAACTTAAAATTTTGCTCTATCAGAGGCATTTTGTGGATTTTATTACTCATAGAACGGTCAGTGTTGGTTTACATTTAATTTAGCAATGGAAGGCCAGCTCTTGCAAATAAATTATAGGTACCTTGGGGCTTTTCCATTGCAGCTCATAAAATCTGCCTCTTTCCCCAATTTTCCTAAATCTCTACCTACCCCAACAATAATCCATCCATCTTCTCAGGAGGCTGGCCTTTAAATACAATTGGTTTCCGTCCCACCAACTCTTATCTCTCGAGTCTTCCCATAAATACAGAGGCTTAAATTTTTAAAAAATCAACAGCAAATTTCAATTTGAGGGTAGAAATCTAGGAACCACCTCCAGTCACTATCTGGACTTATTTCCATCAGTCTCTGTACTCAGATCCCTTGTCCTACGTCACGCATAAAATGAGAGGCACTATTGGATATCCTTCAGTTTTCCTCTTTTGAAAAAGTTATGTGGAGGTGATTTAACAAAACCCCAAATATGTTAAGATTCCTTTCAGTCATTTATCATTTATTAAATGCATAATCACTACTAAAGTTAAAGCACATAACACTTTGAAAGTAAAAATAATATATTTTATTTCATCCCTGAAAACAAAACAAAGACCAAAAAGGTCCACATCTAACCAGAGGGACTGAACAATACTCCAAACTTTACCTGGCAACAGTATATAATCAATTTCTTCACATAAAGATACAGAGAGGACAGTTGGGAAAGTTATCGTTCATAAAACAATATTTTCTCATACTTATTTTAACAAAATATTATAATTATTGCTACTACTTGTGGTAGCATATTTTAATAATAAACAATACAGTATCTAAAACTAAATTCCATAATCTAAATCTAGAAGCTAGCTGCACTTAAGCAATTATATAGAATAAATACTATGAAATATAGGACATTATATGGCAATTAGATTTTCTACAAGGGAAATTTAAATAAAGGTACTCTTTTCTACACCAGAATTACCCAAGATTAAGATTTCTTGTGCTATATGCAGTAGCTATTTTCCTGAAAAGATAGTCAATCATCATAATTTATATTTTAAATGTTCTTGATTATTTTATGTGGTCATTATATAAAATGAGTATCTAAACCAAAGTTTCATAAAGCAGGATACTTTTATACAACATAAAGTAATACTAACATTTTCCAAACTATTTTATGCAGCACAAATACCTTTAATATATACATCTGGCTAAAGTCCTCAAGAGCCTCCTACACACTCATCAACATAACAAAAACAAAAATTAACAAAATATGGAAATAATGTGCTTTCCTGATACATAGACACTCAAGGGGTTAAACTTCCCACCCCACTTTTTGAGACAGAGTCTCACTGTGTTACCCAGGTTGGCCTCAAACTTGCAATCCTCCTGTCTCAGTTCAAGTAGCTGGCACTCCAGGTGCATGATTCTGGGGTTAAACTTTTAAGTCAACATTCATGTGTGTGAAAAATCATGAATACTTCAGTTATTTTTAATTTCATCATAAAAATATCTTTTATTCTTCAGAATATATGTAAGAAAATTTTAAGTATGAGATTAGAGATTAGTATTTTAATATTGTTAGCAAATTGCTCCCACGTTTAGAGTAGGTGTTTATGGACAGTGGCTGCTACCTTTTTCAAGATTATACGCTTACAAATGTACTTTTAAAAAATATACAGTTAACCTTCAGTTATTTTGAAGGATAGTGCAAATGAAGACATTCTTTGGGTCATGATTTCAAAACATTATTTTCAACATTATACTTCCTTTCTCTGCTCATAATCTGAGCAACAAAATATAGGACTGGAAGTAAGCATATTTTCTAATAGCCTTAGTCAAACAGTTATATCTACTGAGAACAAATGACAGAATGATTCAATAACAATATTGTCCACTTGTCTGAAAACATGTTAAATACTTAAATAAATATTTTATAGAAATGAATCCATGTCTTCTAGTGTTTTTGCTTCAGCTTGAGTCAAACACAAAAGATTTATACAAAGATCACCTACCTGCTTACTATATCAACCAGGTTACCAAATTCCCTTTAAAGATAAAGTACAACACTGAAGAGACTTGCCTGAAAGCAAACTAATAACTTTTAAATTTTTATATACAAAAATTAGGGTTTCATGAATCCGGCCAACTTCTTAAAAATATGTAGACCTTTTGTTTTTAAGTATTACTCTGTCTTAGCTTCAGCCAGCAATTAAAATGATTTCCTGCTAGGATATAATCCACAGTGGATGTAGCAACACAAGGTGATCTTCAACTGCTATCTAATGCTGCCCGATGCATTTATCCTTTTATTTGCCGTTACTGGCACCAAATTCCCACTAGTACCATTGGTAGTGTTGGTTGCTGAACCATTTACAACAATGTATTCAACTTTGTTCTCCAGTTTCACTAAGCGTTGCAAAATGTCATCCAAAAGGACAGCAATTGTTCTTTTCAGATCCGCTAGGGAGAAAAATCAGAATAAAGCATTAAACACTGATATAGCACTTAATATTTGTGTTTTTATAGTTTAAGAAAAAAAGGTGAACAATTATTGGGTCATCTGGGGGAAAATACACTAGAGAGAATGTACTCTTACCGCAAAGAGATAAATCTAATTATTTTAATCAATAGTATCACAAAAGAGCATTTCCAAAGGTTTTAAATATGGGGTAAACTCTCCCTTTTCCAGTGCAATGGGACAGATTTAAAGTTTGCTCAAAATATTAGCCCCTCTGTAAGCAATAAATTTATTCCACAGGCTAAAAAGTTAGGTAAGTAAGAGATTCAGTTAAATATCAAAACAAGAAACCTGGACTCTCCACAGACTGAAGTGGGGCTGGAGAGCCTAAAATTCAGGACAAACACCAGGACCCTGGTCAGTGCAACAGGAACGCCAGCAGTAGTTCTGACTTAGATTTCCTTCAGAGAAATGATGGAGGAGACTATATTTCCTAACCCATTTGGAAAGTTAAAGGGGTTCAGTAGAATTCACCTGGCAAGAATGAAATTATGATCATTTTCTTTCATAAAATTCTCTTTTCTCAGGTTTCTCAAAGCCACTTTATAGATACTGGCAACTAATAAAATTGTTAATTTTGTTGATCCTGGACCAAAAGGGCAGCTCAATTCCTATCTGGGATCACCAGGAAAAAATCATTTAGCACCAACTGATAAATTCACTGGTAATTCTATTACTACAATATCAGAAAAAAGCATTAGCCACAAAAGAAAAAAAAACAAATTTTTCATCAAAATTAAAAACTCTGGTATCAAAGAGAGCAAAAAGGCAATATACAGAATGGCAGAAAATATTTATCAATTATATATCTGATAAAAATCTATAATCCAGAACAGATAAAAAACCTCCTACAACTTAAGACAGAAAGATAACACAACTTTTTAAATGGGCAAAGGTTCCAGGTCCTCGTTTCCAAGATAACAACCCCGCCCCCCAAAAAAACAGCCACTGTGCCAAAAACAGCAGCAACCTAGTACAGCTTATTTGCTGCACAAACTGTGCCTGATTCATACCCAAGAAATTCGAATATTAACAACATTAAGAAGTTTGAAACATAGTGGAGGCGACAGCCTTCAGGGGACATGTCTAAAGTGAATGTCTTCAATCCCCATGTGCTTCCAAGGTATATATGAAGCTACATTATTATGTAAAATGTGCTGTTCACAGCAAGGTGGACAGAAATCAGTCTTGTGAAGCCCAGAAGGACCAAACACCCCACCCTGATTGAGACCTGCTGTTATTGTCCTACACCCTACAACTAAGCCCATGTAAGGGGCTGAGCCTGGAAGGACTGAAGAAAAACTATCCTCTAGGAAAAAAATAATATAAAATGAAATTATACTTAAAAGCCACGCTTGGTTGTAATCTCAGCACTCAGGTGGCTGAGGCAGGAGGATCACAAGTTTGAAGCCAACCTGGACTACCATACAAGACCCTGTCCCAAAAACAAAACAAAACAAAAATTATACTTAAAAAGTTAAACATAAATATAATCCAGGAAGTCTACTCTTAGGTACAAACCTCCCAAAACCAAAAGCAAAGACTCAAAGAAATATTGTGTACCAATGTTCATTATAGCTTTAGGCATAAGAGCCAAAAAGTGGAAACAATCCAAATGTCCACTAGAAGATAAACAAAATATTATTCAGCCATAAAAAGGAATGATACTCTGACACATTATATAACATAGCTAAACTTTGAAGACACTATGCAAAGTGAAATAAGCCAGACACAAAAGATTAAATAAGGTATGATTGCACTTTCATGGAATCTCTAAAATAGGCAAATTATTGCAGAAAGAAAGTAGATTAGAGCTTACCAAGGGAATGGGGAAATAGTGAGTTACTGCTGTTGAGTCCTATTGAAAGATAAGAAAGAATGAAAGAGGAGAGGAGAGGGGAGGAGAGGGCAGAAAAGAGGAGGGGGAGGGAAAGGGAAAGGGAAGTGAAGGAAAGGGAAAGAAAAGGAAAGGAAGGGAAGAGAAGGGAAGGGAAGGGAAGGGAAAGGAATATGGACAAGGGAAAGGGTAAGGAAAGGAGAAAAAAGGAAGGAAGGCAGGCAGGCAAACAGGAAGACAGACAGTGCAGATTCTTGTTCAGATAGAGATAGTGATGGTTATAAAACATTGTGAATGTAATTAATACCCAAGAATTACACATTTAAGATGGTTAAATGTCAAATTTTGTGTTACATACTTTTTTTTTTTTGTGGTACTGGGGGTTGAACCCAAGGCCTCGCACCTGCATGCTTTGCAAGTGCTGGACCACTGAGCTGTGCCCCCAGCCCGTTTTTTACTTTTTGAGACAGGGTCTCACTAAGTTACACAGACTGCCTCTGGTCTCAAACTTGCGATCCTCCTGCCTCCGCCTCCCGAGCCACTGGGATTACAGGAGTGTGCCACCACGCCTGGCTACGTGTTACATACATTTTACCACAATTTTTTAGGTGAAAAAATAAAAGATATCAGAGGGCAGTAATGAGAGTAGTTGGTGGTGGATGGTAGTAGAGGGTGATTTTTAAAAAGCGTATTTAAATAATATAATATAGTATAGTATAGTATAATATTGTTGTTGTTGTTAGGTGCTGTCAAGTCAGGTCCAACTCATAGCAACCGTATGTGCAACACATGAACACTCTGTGTCGTGCCCGGCACTATATCAGTGCTTCTCTGCTATTCATAGGATTTTCAATGGCTGATTGTTTTAGGGAGTGGGCTGCCAGGTCCTTCTCTCAAGCCTACAGCACCTGGTGTTCCCAGGTGGTCTCCCATCCAAATACTAATTAGGCCCAACCATGCTTAGCTTCCAAGATCTAGCGTGATCAGATGCCAGGGTGGTATGGCTGCAGATATGATATAATATAATATATGTGATGAGAAATGTTATTTAGAAGAGACCTAGTCATGGAAGAATGAGACTTTCTAAACAGTGCATTTCTACCACCATTCATAAGCACCACCGAAATATGCCAGGTTACTGGGAGTGTTCATATTTTTAAAATGTGTAAGAAAAATCCTTTGGCAAGTAGTATTTAGGGATGAAATATGATGATATATACAACTTCTTTCAAGCATTACCAAAAAATTTTAAAAGAGCATACATATTTGTATAGAGAAAGATAAAGCAAATACAGGCTGAGCATCCTTAATCTGAAAATCCAAACTATGAGTGGCAATATGGTGCCACAAGTGGAAAATTCCACCCCTAATCTCATACGATAGGTCACTGTCAATACGTAGGTATACTCAAAATATTGTATAAAATTACCTTCAGGCTAGGGGCATAAGGTGTGTAAGAAATGAATTTCATGTTTACACTTGGGTCCCCTGCCCAAGACATCTCATTACATATATGGCAATAATCCAAAACCTGAAAAAATAAAATATGAAATATTTCTGGTCCTAAGTATTTCAAGTAACAAATATTCAACTTGTATAGAAAAAAATGTTAGCAAACGGGATATCTAGGTTAAAGGTTAAAGATACATTTGCCATACAATTGTGTGTGTGTGTGTGTGTGTGTGTGTGTGTGTGTCACAAACTGAACCCATTGCCTCCTGCACACTAAGTACATATTCTACCACTGAGCTACACTCTCAGCCCTTACCATACAATTTTTTAATTTTTCTGTATATTGATCAAAATGAAAGAGAGTGGGGGGAGAGTGTATTTCTTTATTGAGACCTTTCAGTCAAGAGTTATAGTATCTGGTAAATACTTGAGAATTATATTTTTTAAATCCTTCAGCAATGAGACTAAAAGATAAATACTGGATCTGTTTTCCCTGGCAGTAACCTTCACAATATTTGAAGAAATAGCAACCTAGGCATGAGAAGTCTCAATAGATAATGGGGTGGTGGGAGGGATTGCCAGACATTAACGAACATTAACATAAAATGAAGTTAAATCCCTAGAAAGTTTGATACAAGCTGAGGTGTGACATGAATTTTGAAGGTACAGTCTAATAATTGATTAGAACTAGGATTAGAAATGGCAATTAAAGGAAAAAGCAAGACAAACGTGAAACAACTATATGATAAAATGTTGGTGAATTCTATGATCATTTTCTTAATGAGTTTCTCATCTTTATTTAGGAGAGATAATGATCTGTAGTTTTTAATCTCTCAAATTGCCTTTGTTTGGTTTTAATATAAGGATAATACTAGCTTCATAAAATGAACAGGGAAAGTTCTCTCCTCTTCTATTTTCTGGAGAAGACTACATAGAATTTGGGGAACAGGGTTAAACTACAAATTCCATTTCCCTAGTAGTTATAGCACTAAATAAAATACAGTAAAAAGATTAGCACAAAATTGTTCATTACTAGAGAATAAGTATGCCTGCAGCCATACCACTGTGGCCTCTGATCCCATCAGATCTCAGAAGCTAAACAGGTTAGGGCCTGGCTAGTACTTGGATAGGACACCACCTGGGAACACCAAGTGCTGTAGGCTTGGGAGAAGGACCAGGCAACCCACTCCCCCCCGGAAAGATTCGGCCACTGAAAATTCTATGAATATCAGAGAAGCACTAACAATACCATTTCGCCTGTTTTACGTAGGGTCACTGTGAGTCAGACATCAAATCAATGGCAACTAACAACAACAGAGAACAATTGAAAGGCATATTTAGGAAATGAAAAAATATTATGTCTAAAAAGAATGACCTATGTATAATAAAATGGAAATATCTCCACAGTAATTAAGTGAAAGTAAGTTATAAGCCAGTATGCATAGTACAATCATATGGTGCAAAATAAAGCAATGTGCTGGAATGTGCATATACATCATATCTTAGAGCAAACTACAGCTGGATGGTTATCTTTGTAAATAAAGTTTTACTGGCATATAGCCATGCTCATTTATTGTAAAAGACACTATATGACCAACAAAGGTAATAATATTTACTATTTAGCCCTTTAACTCTCTGTTCTACTTATCTGTTATGTATTTCTGGAACATTTGAATACTTACAATAAACATAGTATTTTTATAATCAAAACTATGTTTAAGTTTTTGTCAGAGAATTCTTTAAATACTATGTGGCCATTAAATTGATACAGAAAAATCTCTGCCATATACCAAGTTTTAAGATAATTTTAAAAATACTCATGTGGGGCTGGGATGTAGTTCAGTAGTAGAACACTTGTCTAATGTGTGTGAGGCCCGGATTTGATCCCTAGCACCATAAAAATAAACAAGCAAATAAACACACATGTAGATGGGTCTAATTTCAGCTTTTAAAACCAAGTTGTATGCACATTTATGCACTGGAAAAGGTAAAATTTTAATAGTGATTCTACCTGTATAGTAAACTACAGGTGGTTTTCTAGTCTCTTTCTTTCTCACATGTCAAATTTTTAACACAAAATATGTATTAGTTTACTAATTATAAAAGTAGTTTTATTTGTATAATTAATAAACATATATATATTATATATATATATGTATATATATATGGAGAAGGACGTGGCGATCCACTCCCAAGGCAATCCCGAAACAGTCAGCCATTGAAAACCCTATGAGGGTCACTATGAGTCAGATACCAACTCGACAGCACCTAACAACATATATAACATATGTGTGTGTCTGTATATATATACATACATATATATATCATATATATATATTTATCCATCCATGCCTGAAGCAAGCCTAAAAATCAATCAGCCATTAGCTGGGCATGGTGGCGCATGCCTGTAATCCCAGCAGCTTGAGAGGCAGAGCCAGGAGGATCACAAGTTCGAGACCAGAGGAAGTCTGCATAACTTAGCGACACCCTGTCTCAAAAAGTAAAGAAAAAAAAAGGGCTGGGGGTGCAGCTCAGTGGTCCAGCACTTGCAGAGCATGCAAGAGTGAGGCCCTGGGTTCAAGCTCTAGTACTGCCAAAAAAAAAAAATAAATAAATAAATAGAAAAACAAGCAGCCATTGAAAGCCCTATGAGGGTCGCTATGAGTCGAACCTGATGGCACCTAACAACAATAATGGCAATATTATCTTATACTGTAATAATTTTTTTAATTTAAATACTCACTATATCTTTTGATTACACTTCACACATTTATGAAGAATTCAAACACAGAGTGTTGTCACGATGGTGGAAAAAACCAAAGACTTATGAAAGAAGACTTTCAGAACTGCTTCAGAAAGTGGCAACAATAATGGGATAAGTGAGTTCAAAGCCAGGAAAGTACCCTGAGAAGGATTAATGGAAATGTGTCTTTTACTGTAATAATTTTTAAAACTGTATTTTTAAATCATACTCTGTACTATATAAGTATCTATGTCCATATACCCCATTATGATCAGCATGGTTTCATCTTTTCTTAAAAAGTTGGCATTACTATGAGCATAATTTAATGAGGTCCAGATGGATCTAAAGTTTCAAGTAGTGTAAAGAAGAAAAATAAAACAGGATAGCATTGCAGTGGTCCTGGAAATTTTTTTAAAGGTTCTATTTGCTCTCTGGTAATTTGTGTCTTTGCCCACAAAGGTATCAGTAACTGACCGTCGTACAAAGTAGAATAGCATAGCACACAAGATTACCTTTTAAAATACCACTGTTACTATTCTCAACTAGAGGGAATTTTCGTTCAAATATTTCTCCTGTATGAATCTGCTTCTTCAGCACTTCTATTGGTATCCTTGGACTAAACAGAATGTTAAGCAATATAACTTCTGCATCTGTATCTTTGACAAGTACCTCCATTTCAAGGTACACTCCCTCTTTGATCTATAATCATCTAAATGTGATTCTTAAAAGCAAATGCAAACCAATCCTCATTACTTCCAGAAAATCAACAAGGAGTGAAGAAAAAATGGAAAGTGTTCAGCACATTCTAAAGTAAAGACAGTATCTGAACACAGGCATGTAGCCTATGCTGACTTTGTATACCTCACCAAATACTAAAATTGGTTTTCTTTTTCTTTTCTTTTGTATTTTTAAGTATAAATCCACAAGACAAAAGATAACAAGAAAGGAGACAACAGCAACAAAACCTCAGATGCCAGAAAGCAAATGGGTGAATGATGACTGACTTAGCAAACCTGAGAAGGTTGACTTTTAAGTAAGAAAGGCCAAGAAGCTATCCAATTTTCACCATAGAACACCACTCCCAAAATGTCTAGGAACTTTAGAGTATGTATTATTGAAAATAGAGACAAAGAAGGGACTAAATATAGATAGACTGGGTGAAATACATGTTCATGAAACAAGTTGATTCCTAAGTTTTCTACATCATTTCAAAACCTCTCATGATTCAGAAGATCTGAGATGCATTTCCAGAACTGGGTAAAGCAACTGAGGGCCTGGGTATTACCCTGAGAACTGAGGGAGTGAACAGAAGTTTATGCAGTGAATGCTGAGACCAACCTTCTTCCTGTCTTTTTCTCTACAAAGATCCCAGAATACTTACAGGCCTAAACTTACCAACAAGAGATGAAAAGTACTTCCCTAGGGTATCTGACCAGCTCAAGAGACAAGACATAAATACACAGATACTAGAGCTAACTCCTTAGAAATAAAATTTACTGATACTGTGTCCCCCTCTCATCCTCAGAGGATACATCCCTATCCCCCCAGTAAATACCTGAAACTGCAGATAGTAGAAAATCCTAGATATGTTTTCTCCTATACATACATATGGGAAAGTTTAATAAATATATTAGGCACAGTAAGAGTTTAATGATAACTTACTATAGATCTTAGCAACCACAGCAGGCAATTTTTTCTTTCCTTACATCTAGATCTTTCAACTTTTCACTTAAGGGAAACCCTATATGGCTTCTGTTTGGCAAATCTGTTTTAGCAGCTACACTATTCTTGTGCCTTTAGATCATTATTAAGTAAAATAAGGCTTTCTTTGAACACAATCACTGGATTACCCAACAGTTGATCTGATAACAAAAATGGCTACTAAGCGACTAAGAGGCAGATAGTATACACAGTGTGGATACAGTGGACAAAGTAATGTTTCACATCCTAAGAGGGATGGAGCAGGTCCATGTGAGATTTCATTGCACTAATCAGAAAAATGTGCAATTTAAAACTTACCATTTCTAGAATTTCCCATTTAATATTTTTGAACTGTAGTTGATGGTAAGTGACTGAAATTATGGGAAGTGCCACTATGGATAAGGGGGAACTATTGTAATGTGTAAAAAAGAACATAGCTGGTCTTTATCTCTGGTTCCTGAGAAGTACCTACCAAGTGCATAGAATATCCTAGGTGGGCCCCTAGACCATACCTCTTAGTTTATATTAACAAGGAGACTTAGTGGGCCTCTAGATATTTTGTGCTAGGGAGCTAACTCAGGATGGAGGCTGGCCATGCCAGGAATATCAACTGTGTGATTAAAGTGTTAGAGATTCTCAGCTGATCTCTAGGAAAGGGAGGAAAGCTAGAGATTGAGTTTATCCAGGTGGCCAATGATTCAATCATGCCTCCTCTGACATTTGAGTTTCCCTAGTTGGCAATAATCTGCATATTATCACACATCAATGTGTCTTGAAGTGTCCGGAGGGTTATATCCCCAACTTCATGAGGACAGGACAATGGAAACTGCATTTGAAACCTTTCTAGACCTTGCCATGTGTGTGATTCCCTCTGATTGGTTCTGATTTGTACCCTTTTGCTATAATAACACTGTGATTATTGTTGTTGTTAGGTGCCATCAAGTCCAGCCCAACTCATACTGACCCTCATAGGGTTTTCAATGGCTGATTGCTTTGGGATTGCTTTGGGATTGCTTCGGAAGTGGATTGCCATATCCTTCTCCCATTAACACTGTGATGTTGTTGTTGTTGTTAGGTGCCGTCGAGTTGTGTCCAACTCATAGAGACCCTCATGGGGTTTTCAATGGCAGATCGTTTCGGGATTGCCTTGGGAGTGGGTTGCCATGTCTTTCTCCTATTTTTGTGGTGCTGGGAATCGAACTCGGACCTCAGAGACTACAGAGTGGCGCTCTACCAACTGAGCTAAATCCCAGACCAACAATGGGATAGTAAGTATATTATTTTCAATAAGATCTGTGAGTTGTTCTATCAAATTATCAAACACAACAAACAGGAACCACCCCCCCCCCAAAATTTGTAGCCAACTGGTCATGAGTGAGTGTGGCCTGGGAATACCCAACCTAGTGGCTGGTGTCTGAAGTGAGGGAAGTCACATGGAAGACTGTGACTTTAACCTGTTAAGTCTGGCCTAACTCCAGGTACTTGGTGCCAGAAGCCATTTTATATATTAAGGATAAACCAAGGAAATGTCCCATCCAGATCATCTTATACTAAATACCACCCAAGAACTCAGGACTTTCCATCAAACTTTTAGTGTCCCACTCTTAGATATGGGCAAAAGGCTAAGAACCACCAGACAAATTTGGAAGAAATATAAAAACAATTGAGAGAAGCTACCACTGGAGATATGTTCAAAGAGATTAAAAAAAAAAAAGAGTTCTTAAAAATTAAAAATATGAATGATTCCATCAAGTCCAAGAAAATAAATTTGATTAAATCTCAGATATGGTGGCACATATCTATAATCTCAGGACTCCAGAGGCTAAGGCAAAAGGATTGAAAATTCAAGGCCATCCTGTGCCACACAGGAGTTCAAGGCCAGTCTGGCTATGTAGCGAGATTCTAAATCAAAACCAAATTAATTAAACAATTAATTAATTAAACTAATAGGCTGGGGGTGTAGTTCAGTGGTAGAACACTTGGCTAGTATGCACAAGGCCCTGGCTTTGATCCTCAGTATCACCAAATAAAACAAATAATAACAATAACAACAACAATAACAACAACTACAACTACAACAAAAGGCAAATAGAAGAAAATTAGAAGACCATTTAGGAGGCCCAAATGCTAAATAACAGACTTCCAGAAAGAGAGAATTAAGAAAAATGAAGAAATCAAATAAATAAGAAAATATCTCAGAATTGAATGGCATAAATTGCAGCGTGTTAAAGTGCAAAGTTAGGTCCTAGCACATGTTCAAAAGAGACACACATTCAAGCACATCATTGAAAAATTTCAGACCAGTGTGGGACAAAGACCTTACAGACTACTCCAAACTAAGCCACATAAATGAAGAATCAGAACAACCAGGCATGATGATGCACAACTGTAATCGCAGCACCCAGGAGGAGGCTGAGGCAGGAAGATCAATGTGAGTTCAAGGTTAGCCTGGGCTACATATACAGTTCTGGGCTAGCCTGAGATAAATAGCAATACTGTCTCAAAACAAAATAAAACAAATAAAACAAAACAAACAGAATTGCATTAAATTCTCAAAAGTGGAAGCTAGTGCGGGAAAAGAAACAGAAAAGAACAAGGTCTTTAAAATATCAGGGAGACATGCAGTGGCACACACCTACAACTAAGTAGACAACACAAGAGGATTGTGAGTTCAAGGTCAGAGGCAGCCTGCATAATTTGGCAAGGCTCTGACTCAAAAAATACAAAATAGAAAATGGGCTGGGGATGCAGCCCAGTGGTAAAGCCCCTGCAAAGTATGTGCAAGGACCTGGGTTCAACCCCCAAATACTACAAATAAATAATTTTAATTAAATCTCAGAGAAAATTACCTCATGTTCTCGAATCATGTAGAATCATGTAGCCTGCACCCTTTCAACAGTTTTAGAGGGCTACAAAATCAGGTGTGGATTAGAATCATAGAGATTGGATTTGCAAAAGACAGCTCTCTCAACCACAAATCCAATCAACACACAATTCTCATCTGCATCTGATTTTGTAACCCTCTGTGTGTTTTTAATTAAACAATGAAATAGAAATGTACACATACTCATGTACACATATAGAATTCCAGACAAAACCATTCTGTTCCTTCTCATGTTCTCCCTTTTCTCCCTGCCCCATCTTAAAGAGAAGAAAGAACATGACATGTATAAGGAACTTAAAACAGTAGGAACCCACAATGTGAAAGAGATAATGGCAATACACAATGCGGGAGATACAAGTGAATCTTGCTTCTTGAGAATTAATAGATGCTACCCAGTTGGTGGTTTATATTGAGATATAAAAAATTAGATATGGTTATGAATTTTGTTATACAGAAAAGGTCATTTTAAAATACATTTTTTAAACAGAGATAAATCTAGTAGAGAAATGTTATAATTTCTATAATGTACTTTGAATATTCTTAAACAATTAGATTTAAAAATGTTGCAAAATATTAATAACTGTTAAATCTGGATGATGAATATGAGTATATTTCTATTGTCCAGTACAATTGAAATTATTCATAATAAAACAAAGAAAAAAATTACTTGTAAGGACCCTGTACATGAAATACTGAGTTCAATTTCTATGACTACCTTTAGGGGTAGATTGAAGAGAAGACTAAAAGTAATCTATGGTTATCTTACCATATCCTGCCATAGGAGCACCATTTTCCACATCCACCATGTTCTTATTCTCTTCTGCTAGAGCTTTAACATATTTTTTGCTTAAATCTAGTATTTGTTCACGTAACTTGACACTGCTTTGATGTCTTGGTTGTTGAAAAGTATAGTGCAGTAACATCAATCCCCAAATAAGTCCAAATACAAGCAACAGTAAACTCAATTTCTGGGACATATTTTTTCTTGAGATTGTAAAAAACATTTCTGATGAAGTAAACAGACTCAATTGAAAAGCAGTAACTGAAGACAAGCTACCAATTAAGACTTTTGAAAGAAAAAGAAAAAAATTCCTCTAAAATTGTATATTCTTCATCTTCATCTTCAGCAAGGGTGCCTCCACTCTTATATTAATTCTGTAAAATTAAGAAAAAAGTGATTAGTCTTAACCTATATCAGTAACAAAATAAACAATGACAAGATTCTATAGTTTTGAATTGGAACTATATCATCTTCCTTGACAACTTTCACCACTAAGCAAGCTTTCTAGTCTTTTATCAGCTTCATTTATATGCCTTCTCAAAATTTAAACCAGAAATAAATGTCAATTCATTGAAAATATCTGGAAAAATCCCACCACAGTCACAAAACTCTTTGAATGATTTCCGCTCATTTATAACTAAAACCATGGACATATAATAAGATTTATAAATCTCACTTTGCTTAAATACATGTCAACAACCTAAATACCTAAAAGCTATTCCTAAAAAGTAAAAACAAAAACAAAACAAAAAAACGGTGAATACCAAAATACAAGTTAAAAATAAGGAAAGGTAAAACATACTAGAAAATCAAAATGCCTAACAAAAATTTCCATAGTATTAGTAAAGTGTGCCAAAGTGTGAAAATGTCACTAGAAGACAGCACTAGTGCACATGAAGTAACCCTAGGAAGTATCCAAACTAAGATAAAAAATAAGTTTTAATTTCTGAGCATATATCATATATATGTGTGTATATATATATATATATATATATATATATATATATATGCTAGACATAATGAATGATGACCCTTTAATTATAAGTGCTAAAAGAAATTAGAATATTTTTCTACATTTCCAAATTTACAATTTTTTTTCTTTTTTTGGGTGGGGTTTTTTGAGACATGGTCCCGCTATACAGCTCAAGCTGTCTTCAAACTTGCAATCCTCCTGCCTCAGCCTCCCAAATGCTATGATTACAGGCATGCACCGCTACACACAGCTTAAATAATTCTACATTTTAAATGAAGAAAATATATATTTTAATAATTTCAGGAAAAATTGAAAGTTTTTTTTCTTTTTTGCACAGCCAGAGATCATGAATGCTAGGCAAATACTCTACCACTGACCTCGATACTCCGTACTATACTTTAACTTTTTTGAAAAGAGAAAGATTATAATGATTATGGAATCTAGAAAGACCTGGACAGTAATAATAATAAATATGAATCACTGAAGAACCCAGTGAAGAACACTTTGATTACATCAAATGGAGCGTACTTTTTAGGTAGAAATACACCTGGAATCAAAAGTACATTTCACAAAAATATTTCATAGCTTACTAAAAATAATCTTTAACAATTTTTTAGCATCCTATTGTATGAGCAAATAAAATATCTCAATTTTAATCCACTTATTAGGGAATAAACACCTAACTGAATAAAATCTAGTTAAGGATAAGATTACAAATAAACAGTACAGCATAAAGGTAACAAATTATATTTTCTTTGGTGGTACTAGGGAGTTGGTCCCAGAGCCTCACACATGATTTTGCAAGTACTCTACCACTGGACTGCACCCTCAGCCCATTTTCTATTTTTCCTTTTGAGGCAGGATCTCATTAAGTTACAAAAGCTGCCTCTGGCCTCAAACTCACAATCCTCTTGCCTCTGCATCCTGAGTGGCTGAGATTATAGGTGTAAACCACCACGCCCAGCTAGGGTAACAAATCTTGCTGAAAATTCAATCACTTTCATTCATCAAACATTTATTGAGCCCTAGAAATTTGCTTTCTAGCACAGATGCTTTCAGACCTTCTTTTTCAAATAAGAGTAAAACTAAGAAGGTATTTTTTAATCTTATGCAAAATATCAAGATATAAAAAGCACACACAGATTCTCTATTAGATGCATACATTCAAGAATGTATAAAAGGGTGAATTTTCTGCCCTGTCAATTCACCTGTCCTACTCAGAAGACTCCCACTCTATACCCAGCCACTCCACAGTCCCTGATATACCTCTAATAAATTCTGGGGCTTTAGGGTTTGAACACCCATCTGTTCTTGTCGACGTGTACCTACCCTGCCAAACCTAGCTACCAGCATGACTATACCACTAGTGGTATATTATTTACTGTAGTAAAGTAATAACTACATTAGAATTAGAAATTAACTCCTTTTCAAATTCTCTTCTACTTCTACTTATTTCTTTAGTTACCATTCACAGAATAAATACCTTTAAATCTTACAAAAATAATACCAGTAATTTCAGTACTGGATTACTAAACTCTGCTTTATTAGCAAAATTAGGTAAATATTCTCTAACGTTTTTTTCATAGAGATTTTAAATTCCATTTGAGTTCAGAAAGAGATTATAGATTTCCAAGCAAAAAATTTTTAAACTGTTTTACATATTTATATTAAATTTATTTTCTTTCCCAAATCTTTATTGGCTCCGATGTCTTCAAGTGTAACGTGTGGGTCATACTACCTATTTTAGCATCCAGGGAAAGGATCAACTGGGAATCTCTCCTACAGCAGTTACAACAGAGTTGGTTCTAAAGTCAGAATAACTACAAAGCCAGAAACATGACATCACTGGAGAACTGAGAACACAGTTTTCTAGGTATTTTGGCAAGTAAAGGTTAAAATGACAACTGAGACAGAAAAGATTAAGAGAAAGAGAAAGCAAGAGTGAGAGAGAAAGAGAGATCTCAGAGGCAAAGAGGCCTTCAGTTAATTAACAGTCACCTTATATGAATTAACTCGTTTTATACTCATGACACCACTACTAATTCATTCTCACTTAACAGGTAAGAAAACTGGGGCAAAGAGAAGTTAACTAACCTGCCCAACATCAGATAACTGGATATTGGTAGAAACAGCTTCAATCTCAGGCTCTTAACCACTATCCCTCTTCTAAAACAAATGCAATAAAACAGCAACAGCAGAAACTTTAATGGTAAACCATTTATTACCAAGCTCTTGGAATGTGCCTAACTCTGAGGTAAATATTTCACAAAGTTATTTCATTTAATCTTTGCAATAACCCCACAAAGAAGATATTATTTTCACCTTAAAGACAACCACATTAAAGCTTGGATAGATTATCCTGCCTAGGATTTTTGTCCAAGTCGACTGATTTCAGTCACCTAAACTTTGGCAACAGCAAAAAGTCCAAAAGTTCAGAATCTCTATCTCTATTCAGGGTCTTTCCTTTCCTGCAGAGAAATTCCTTAAACCCAGCTTCATGAAAGAAGCTAATTGCAAGACTCAAATGGCATTAGAGGGGCTGGGGTTTAGCTCAGTTGGTAGAGTTCTCCGTACTCTCTGAGGACCTAGGTTCAGTACCCCCAGCACACTGCTAAAATGGGAGAAGGACATGGCAATCTACTCAAAGCAATCCTAAAATAATCAGGTATTGAAAACCTGTGAGGGTTGCTATGAGTCAGACCTGACGCAACAGCACCTAACAATAGCAATGGCATTACAGAGAAAAGGAGACCGATTCACTAAGGAGGCTGACATGGGGAATGAGACAGTCAAACACAGGGACCCTCATGTATAAGACGTAAAGTGCTTCCAAGTGAGCACAAGCTTAAGAATGTCAGGCTGCTCACCACCATATGTTTGGCTTAAAGGGCAAATTATGGCACCAACTCTAGACACAGAGAGAAAACATACTGGCAGTAGAAGCACAGCTGCAAAGGTGTGACCACTAGATATAAATCCCAGGAAACAAGGTGGCCTAGTTTAAGTCTAGTGATTCTCAATATGACAGGACAACAATATCAGTTGCAAACCTTAAATAAAGCTCCCCTTGTTGATCTGACTGTACCATCAGACTTAGAGAAGAGGCCTTCATGAAAGCAAGGTCTTCCCAGCCTGGACTCCTGGGACTGTGTCTAGTCAACACAGCCTTGAATAGAATGAAAGCGGCACAAATGCCCACCTCAGCAGGAAATCAGGAGCTTGCATAGGACAACTACACTGGGGAATTTATGTTTTGTAACTTGATAGTATTTGTTACAAGATTTCTTATAGTGATAACAAGGAAAACACTTAATATAAAAAGGTTTGTCAATGTGGTATATATATACACAATAGAGTTTTATTCCTCCATGAGTAAGAATAAAATTATGGTTTTTTGGAGGAAAATGGGCAGAACTAGAGGTCATCGTGTTAAGTGACATAAGCCAGTTTCACAAGTAATGCATGTTTTCTCTCATATGTGGAATCTAGATGGAAGAAAGGAAATGAAAGTTAAAAAGAGACTACTAGGAATATGGAATGGGAAAGGGGGAGATAGGGTAAGAAAGGGTAATATAGGATGAATATGATCAAAGTACATCACATGCATATATGGAAATGTCATAATAAAACCCATTACTTTGTACAATTATTTAGTATATGCCAATTTAAAAAGAAAGATAAAATGAAAACGTAACATCTTTGAGAATAACAAAAACACGAAAAGCTGGAAGCACTTAATCCCACCCTACACTAGAGAATTCCAAGAAAGATACTACCTAATAAAGTGGGTATGGGAGCTAGGAGAAAGAGAGAACATCCTAGTGCCTTATCCAAGTTAAAAAGAATGTCCCAGATCCAGCTTATGCGTGGCAAAAGGCTGAGCAGTTGCCTGTAATCCCAGCGGCTTGGGAGGTGGAGGCAGGAGGATTGCAAGTTCAAGACCAGAAGCAGTCTGTGTAATTTAGCGAGACTCTGTCTCAAAAAGTAAAAAAATGGGCTGAGGGTGCAGCTCAGTGGTCCAGCA
This sequence comes from Pedetes capensis, assembly GCA_007922755.1. Taxonomy (NCBI): domain Eukaryota; kingdom Metazoa; phylum Chordata; class Mammalia; order Rodentia; family Pedetidae; genus Pedetes; species Pedetes capensis. Next base: position 27,805 of record VMDO01010774.1, read on the forward strand.
CTTGCAGAGCATGCAAGAGTGAGGCCCTGGGTTCAACCCCAAGTACCGCAAAAAAAAAAAAAAAAAGTCCATGAAGATTCCCTGAAGCAACCCAAGGCCTAAAAACTATTCCTAGGGTTCATTTCCACAAGCAAGTCCAATCAATCAAGACTGGAAGAGGTGACTGATTTCTGGAAGGATACAATTCTGCCTTTGGTCTTTTCTCAGGGAATGCTTTACATCACAATCATCTAGAGTTTCTTTTTTTGGGGGGAGGGGTTGTTTTTTAAATCCTAGTGCCAAGTATGGGCTTGGGTTTAGCTCAGCTGGTACAGTGCCACATTGCACTCTCTGAGGACCCAGGTTTGATCCCCAGCACAGCAAAAATGGGAAGAGGACATGGCAATCCACTCCTGAAGCAATCCTGAAACAATCAGCCATTGAAAACCCTATGAGGGTTGCTATGAGTCACATACAACTCGAAGGCACCTAACAAGTACCAAGTAACAGCCTGTACCTACTGCCTGGGGATGGGAGCCAGGTGTCAGTTTTTTATTTTGCTTTGTTTTGTTTTAAATGCAGCAATGGGAATCAAACCCAGGGACTCACACATGCTAGACAAGCACTCTACCACTGTGCTACATCCCCATATACCACTAGGCAGCATTAGTATTTTTTGTAGTGATGGATTTTTGTTTTGTTCTGTTTTGTTTTTGAGATAGGATCTCACTATGTAGCCCAGGCTGGCCTCAAACTCAGGATCCTCCTGCCACAGCCTCCTGAGCACTGTGATTAGATATGTGTCACCAGGCCCAGTGGCATCAATATTTTTTAAAAAACAATAAGTTATTCCTCAATGTATAGCAAAGCTACAGAACCACTGCCCAAATCTTAAACTTCTTCAAGTAGTAAAGCAGCTATAATACCTGAAGTTGTTGTTGTTAGGTGCCATCAAGTTGGTGTCCAACTCATAATGACCCTACGTACAACAGGTTTGAAATAGTATTGTTGCTGATTCTCTGCTGTTCATAGGGTTTTCAATGGCAGATTGTTTTTTTGAGAGTGGGTTGCCGGGTCCTTCTCCCAAGCCTATAGCACATGGTGTTCCCAGGAAGTCTCCCATGCAAGAACTAATCAGGCCCGACCCAGCTTGGTTTCCGAGATCTGATGGGATTGGATGCCACAGTGCTATGGCTGCAAGCTAATACCTGCAGTTAGGGTGTCTAAATTCAAAGTTATAATCAATTCATCAGGTGACATAGGAATCCTATTCTTGGACCTATGCATAATGACCTGGAGGGGGAAAAGGTAAGGGTTAGGAAAACAGGTGCCATTTATTGGAACCCAAGTCATTATTTCCAGGGCAGACAAGACTCTATCATTATTAAGCAAGCATGAAGGTGGAGTGAAGAGAAAGCCACTTCCACTGGTACTGCTTTAATTCCTACCATCAATAGAATACACTGTTCCTATTCTCTGAGAGTTATGATTTCAGTAGGAGGGGGGCAAGAACTTTGAATTCTTTGGCTACTGAAGGTAATTTACTTATGTGCTTTTAACTTAGTAATTAGGGAAATAACTCTTGGCCTCAATCTTTAGCAAAGGAAAGGAAAGAAATGGGAGGATTCACTCAATATCTCTTCTGTGTAATGCTCAAAGCCATTAATGACAGAAGAACTTCCACTTTGGACCTCCTCGTTTTGTTAACATTACAAGAACTGGTCCAGCCCCCTGGGTCAGGAAAGAATCACTAGCTAGAAACCTGATAGGGCAACACTACCAGTGAGGACATATGGTTACCATCCAGTCTTTACTACAGAGTCCTTCCTCCACCAAAATGGACTGTGGTCTAAACACTTTTTAACGTTAATATTCAGGCCACTATATTAATTGTCTACTAATGACTAAAAGGGCTAGGATTTAGCTCAGTTGGTAGAGCGCCACTCTGCAGTCTCTGAGGTCCCAAGTTCGATTCCTAGCACCGCAAAACTGGGAGAAGGACGTGGCAATCCACTCCTGAGGCAATCCTGAAACAGCCATTGAAAACCCTATGAGGGTCGCTATGAGTCGGATACAGTATGTAAAGTATGAGTTTCATCATGATTACCATATAGTTTTATCATGTACATTGTGCTTGTTCTCTACCTCTTTAGCCCACATGTTGCTCCCACTCTCCTCCCACTATTCCCCTCCTCACTCTAGATGCATCCTCTTGTTTTCCAATCTTGTATACATATATATTTTTCATTTTTAGATAGGTCTAGCATCTGCATATGATTGAGAGCATAAGGTATTTGTCTGAATCTGGCTTATTTTGCTTAAAATGATCTCTAAATCATCCATTTTCCTGAGAATGACATAATTTCATTCTTCTTTATGGCTGAATAATATTCCATTGTGCATGTATGCCACATTTTTTAATCCATTCATCTGTTGATGGACATCTGGGCTGATTCTATATCTTTGCAACTGTGAATAATGCTGCATTATTCATAGAGGTGCACGTGTCTCTATGGTATGATGACTTGGATTCCTTTAGGTACAGCAAGTTCTACTTTTACTTTTCTGAGGAATTTCCATACTGATTCCATAATGGCCATACCAGTTTACAGTCCCACCAGCAACTTATAAGGGTTCCTTTTTCCCCTACATCCTTGTTAGCATTTAATTGTTTGTTTTGCTGATACTAGCCATTCTGACTGGGGTGAAATGGAGTTTCAATGTAGTTTTGATCTGCATTTCCCTAATGGCTAAGGATGTTGAATGTTTTTCCATGTATTTATTGGTCATTTGTTTTTCTTCCTTGAGAACTGTTTAGCTCAACTGCCCTCTTACTGACTGAATTATTTGGTTCTTTGGTACTGAATTTTTTGAGTTCCTTATATATCCTAGATATCAATACTCTGTCAGATATATAGTTGGCAAAGATTTTCTCACATTCTGTGGGCTCTCTTTACTCTGTTGTTTCCTTTGCTGTGCAGAAACTTTTTAATTTCATGTAGTCCTATATGTCAATTCTTGCTATTATTTCCTGAGCTATTGGAGTTTTTTTAAAGAAAGTACTTGTCTATGCCTACATGTTGAATAGTTTTCCCTACATTTTCTTCCAGTAGTTTCAATGTTTCTGGTTTTACATTAAGATTCACTTTGAATTGATTTTTATACAGGGTAAGAGGGATCTACTTTCATTCTTCTGCATGTGGATATCCGATTTGCCCAGCACCATTTCTGACAGAGGCTTTTTCCAATGTATGTTTTTGGATCCCTTATCAAAAATCAGGTGACTGTGGCTGCATGGGTTTATTTCTTAGTCCTCTATTTTATTCCATTGATCTTCATGTCTATTTTTTTTTTTTTTGTCAGAAACAAGCTGTTTTTAGTACTATAGCCCTATAATATAATTTGGGTTGGGATTTAGCTCAGTTGGTAGAGTGCTGCACTGCAGTCTCTGAGGTCCTGAGTTGAATTCCCAGCACCGCAAAAATGGGAGAAGGGCCTAGCAATCCATTCCCAAGGCAATTCGGAAACAGCCATTGAAAACCCTATGAGGGTTGCTATGAGTCAGATACCAACTCAACGGCACCTAACAACAATAACAACAACATAATACAATTTAATGTCAGGTATTATGATGTCTCTGGCATTGTTCTTTCTACTCAGGATTGCTTTGGCTATTCAAGTCTTTTGTGTTTCTGTATGGATTTTAGGATTGTTTTCTCTATTTCTGTGAAATATGTCATTGGAATTTTGATGGGGATTGCAATGAATCTGTGAATCACTTTTGGTAGGATAGCCATTTTCACAGTATTAATTTTGCTGATCCATGAGCAAGGGAGGTCTTTCTATCATCTAGTGTCCTCTTCATTTTTTTTCTTTAGTGTTTTGAAGTTTTCACTGCACATGTCTTTTGAGTCCTTGGTTACATTTATTCATAAATATTCTATTTTTTGAGGCTATTGTGAGTAGGATTGTTTTGAGTTCTCTTTCATCCTGTTCATTGTTGGTATACATTGTTGGTATGTTGATTTTTTGGGTTGTTTTGTTTTGCTTGTGGTACTGGGGATTGAACCCAGGGCCTCACGCTTGCATGCTTTTTTTGCAAGTGCTGGACCACTGAGCTGCCGCCTCCAGCCAATTTTTTTTTTTTTTTTTTTTTGAGACAGGGTCTCGCTAAATTAGGCAGACTGCCTCAGGTCTCAAACTTGCGATCCTCCTACCTCCACCTCCTGAGCCTCTGGGATTATAGGCGTGGGCCACCAAACCGGCTTGGTATATTGATTTTTGAATATTAATTTTGTATCTTGCTACTTTCTGGAAAGTACTTATTATATCTAAGAGTTTTCTCACAGAGTCTTTGTTGTTGTTGTTGTTAGGTGCCATCAAGGCGTGTCCAACTCATAGCAACCCTCATAGGGTTTTCAATGGCTGTTTCAGGATTGCCTCAGGAATGGATTGCCACATGCTTCTCCCATTTTTGCAGTGCTAGAAATCAAACCCAGAACCTTAGAGACTGCAGAGCGGCACTCTACCAAGACCTGCAAATAGGGACTTCTTCATGTCTATGGCTTTTTCTTGTTTCTCTTGCCTTATTGCTCTAGCTAGAACTTTAATCACTATATTGAATACGAGTAGAGAGAGTGGGCATCCTAGTCTCATTCCTGATTTTAAAGGAAATATTTTCAGTTTTCCACCATCTAGTAGAATGTTGGCCATAAGTCTGTCATAGCCTTTATAATGTTGAAAAATGTCCCTCTTCCCAGTTTCTTCAAGAATTTAACATAAAGAGATGTTGAACTTTGTCAAAGGCCTTTTCTGCATCTATTAAGATGTGATTTCTGTCTCTTAGTCTATTTATGTGCTGAATTATGTTTAATTGATCTGCACATGTTGAGCTAGACTTGCATCTACCAAATGAAACCTACTTGATCATGGTATATTTGTTTTGGAAGTATTTTGTTGAGGACTCTTGTGTCTATGTTCATCAGAGAAATTGATCTATAGTCTTCTTTTTGTGTGTCCTTATCTGGTTTTGGTATCAGGGTGATGCCAGCTTCATAGAATAAGTTTTCTTTCATAGAAACTTCATAGAATAAGTATTCTTTCATAGAATAAGTATTTTTTCTTTTTCCATTTTATGGGGTAGTTGAGGAGGATAGGTATTAATTCCTCTTTAAAGCTCTTTAAAGGCATAGTAGAATTTGGCCATGAACCCATCAGGACATGGGCATTTTTTTATTGTGAGATTCTTTATTACTGCCTCAATTTCCTTACTTGTTATAGGTCTGTTTAAGTTATTTACATCCTCTTGATTAAATTTTAGTAAGTGATATGTATTAAGGAATTTATCCATTTCTTCTGTGTTTTCCATTTTGGTGGAATACCAATTCTCAAAGTAACCTCTGACGAGCCTCTATATTTTATTGGTATCTATTGAAACTGACCCCTTTTTCATCCCTAATTTTATTAATTTGACTCTTTCTTTTGGTTAGTTTTGGCTAAGGGTTTGTCTATCTTGTTTACCATCCTTTCAAAAAACCAACTTTTCATTTGATTTTTTGTACTGTTCTTTTAGTTTCCATTTCATTGATTTCTGTCCTGACTTTAATTATTTCTTTCTGACCACTGCTTTGGGGTCTGACTTGATTTTTCTAATGCCTTGGGGCATACTAAGATACTTAGTTGAGCTGTCTCTGGTTTTTTAACATAAGCACTCATAGCTATAAATTTCCTTTGTAGAACTGCCTTTGCTAGTTATTCAATCTCCATGTATTTGTAGTACGTTTGAATTTTCTCTTGCTATTGATTTCTAGTTTTATTTTATTGTAATCTTATAGGATATAAGGAATGATTTCAATCTTCTTGTATTTGTTAAGACTTGTTTTGTGACCTAAAATACAGTCTATTTTAGAAGTTCCATGTGGTGCTGAGAGGAATCTGTATTCCACATCTGTTAGATGAAATGATCCATAGGTATCTGTTAAGTCCACTTGATCTATGGTGTTACCACTAAGATTTCTCTACAACTGGAGAGTTTTTAAGACAAAATAAAACCATCATCACTTTTATCATCATCATCACCATCATCATCATCATCATTATTGTGACCTAAGATAAACTCCTGAATATTCTAGAGTTCTCAGGGAAAAGTTCTCACTCAATTGCAGAAATTACAAATGAAATCAGTTTCCAAAGGGTGCCCAAAAATTGTATGCATATCTCGGGATGAAATCTTTCCATTTTGCTGTTTTAAAAATGTGTCATATGCTTGTTCTACTTGCACATGAATGTCATACTACACATTGCTACCATAACTAAATTAAACTTTGAAAAGGAATATGTAGATATCTCTCAAAATATGTATTCATTTTTGGCACCACCTGTATATGGCACAAAAATAGAAGAATTAAGTTAAAATGAATTGTTTGTAAAGTCTTTTACAGACCTGAAGAAGGGCAATGGAGTGTGACCCAAGTAACATCACCTCCAGCTCAATCCTATAGCTGCTTCCCAAGTAGTTTCTTGGATTCCTCTCCAACCACACTTCAACCCATTCTCCTCAAAGCAGTCAAAATATCCTTTAAAAAAAATTCTGGATTTAAGTAAATATTTTCCCAGTGAAAAAATGCTTAACTTCACTAATCATTAGGGAAATGCAAATTAAAATCATGATGAAATACCATTTCACACCCAGGAGGATGGTTATTATCAAAAATAAAAACCAAAAAAACAGAAAGCATGGTACAGCATGGGTTTGATCCCCAGCATCACAAGGGGGAAAAAAAGAAAGAAAAATGTTGGAAATAAATGAAAAAAATTAAAATTCTTCTGCACTTCTAGTGGGAACATGCAATGGTGCCACTACTGTGGAAAACAGTATGGTAGTTACTCAAAAGCTTAGAGCTGAGGGTGCAGCTCAATGGTGGCGTGAGTGCTTAGCTTGTGCATGGGTTCAATCCTGAATACAGGGGTGTGGGTAGAGACAGGCTAGACAACAGAATTGTTATATGATCCAGAATTCCACTTCTGAGTATATACACAAAAGTACTGAAATCAGGGACTAAAGGGATATATTTACATCAAGGCTCATTGCAGCAGTATTCACAAAAGCCAAAAGGTAGAAATAACCTAAATGTCCATCAACACATGAATGGATAAACAAAATGCATATACACACAATGGAATATTGTTCAGTCATAAAAAACAATGATGCTCTGATCCATACTACAACATGGATGAACCTTGAAAATACTATGCAAAGTGAAATAAGCCAGACAGAAGAGGATACTTTATGAGTCCACTTATATGGAATATCTGGAATAGACAAATTCATAGAGGCAGAAAGCAGAATGGGATCATCAGGAGATAGGAGAAGAGAAGAAGAGGAAAAATTATGATTTGATGGGTGCAGTTTCAGTTTGGGATGATGAAAATGTTCTGATGATGGATGGTGGTGATGGATGAACAACAATGAGTATTACATTAATGTTACTGAACTATATATTTAAAAAGGTTTAAATGGTAACTTTTGTGTTATATATTCCCACCATACATACACTCATATCATAATATCATTTCCCTGCTTAAAAATCCTTCAACAAAGCCAGGTGCTATGGTGGACACCTCTAATTCCAAGGATTTGGGAGGCTGAGGTAGAAGGATCACAAGTTCAAGGCCAGAGGCAAAGTGTACAACATGGTAAGACCCTGTATCAAAATAAAAAATAAAGGGCCTAGAGGTTCAGCTCAGTGGTAGAGCGCTTGCCTAGCATGCAATAATCCCTAGGTTCAACCCATCAGTACTTCCAAAAAGAAAAAAAAAAATCCTTCAACAGTTTTCCACGGCACTGAGAATAACACACAAATTGGCTAGTATGGTGTATAAGGCTCTGCATAATCTGACCTCTACCCATGTCTCTCTGTCCCAGTCTCATACCACTTCCCTCATGGGGTAGCCACAGTAGACAAAACACACTAAATTCTCTCTGACCTCAGGCTCCACAATTGCTATTCCTCAACTTGGAATGCTCTTTCTCTGGTTTGCTCCTTTTCATCCTTCAGTAAATTACTTAGCTCAAATGTCAGCGCTTCAGAAAGTAGCATTCTCATTGCTATTCCACCTCCACCCCCAAAGTACTCTATCACTCTCCATATGAGATTATATATTCTATCCTTAAATTTTTTAATTGGATTTATTTATCTATCTTATTTATTTTCTTCCCCTGGGGATTAAACCCAGGGCCTCACAGCCTCACAAAGGCTAGGCAAGCACTCTACCACTGAGCAACACCACAAGCCCCTTTGAAGTCTTGAGCAAGTTATTTTATCTCACTAAGCCCTGATGTCCTTACTTATATAATGGAGACAATATTTTTTTTTTCTTCCTGTATTGGTAAATGGTGGTGGGGTACAGAGTAATACAGCATTGGCTTTTTCATAGTGGAGAAAATAATACTTACCTAATATTGGTTAAGATTAAATGATACCACATACTACTTATTAAATATAAACCTGAATTAGCTTCAGGTACATATGCAACAAATGCTACCAACTCTTGATAATATGAATAACTTGAGTCAATATATGAGCTGTTTTAATAAAACCAAATAAACTCTTCTAATTAGCTTTCATAGGCTAAGTTTCTACTCAGAAATTGTAGACAACATGAAATATTTCATTGGTATTAAGTCACTGAAAAATTACTAAGTCCTCAAAGATGATATAACAACATACTGTTGCCATGAACTGCTCACTTCCAAATAGCCTAAAAGGAGACTTCATAAAGTATCTGTTTAAATCCTACCTCAGGTAAATGGCTTTCAAAACCTTATTACTGTATTGTAGCCCACACTGATCTTCTAATTCCCACAGCATATTACTTTGTACCAATTGATTTTACACATCATATGGTCCAATCATGTATATGAGTCTGGTCTCCTTAAGTCCCAGGTCCCCTCAGTGCAAGAATAACTCAGCTTAGATTACTGCCATATCCCTACACAGCCTGGCAAACAATTTGCAGTCACTGAGAAAGATCACTCTATTTTTCTTTTAACACATCCCTGAATCTAACCCTACTTTCTGCCAAACAGCAATGTGACCTCTCTGTAATATTTTGGTTTCTGTGGGTTTTTTTCCTTGGGGAGGGGTCAGTGTAAAGGGGCAGAGGTTGGAAATTTGGAGGTAAAATTAAAGTATCTTCAATTATCCATTTCTGGGCGACAAGAATCTGAAAAGAAATCTAATCTAATCCTCTTACATTTCAGATGAACAAAATAAAGTGCAGAGATGGGAAGTGTCTTGCCTCAAACAACCAGTTAGTGGCAGAAACTGTATTGGTCCAGAATATAGGTCCTAACCCATTATCTAGGTTTCTCTCTACACCATACTGCCTCCCCTATCTCCACTAGAATCATTGTGCTTGTAAGTACTCAGTGTAATATTAGAAGAAGCTCTGTTCTATTTTGCTTTGAAAGAATATAACCAGCTGGGCACATTAGCATACACCTGTAATCCCAGAAACTCAGGAGATAGAGGCAGGAGGGTTGCAAGTTTGAGACCAGAGGCAGCCTGAGTAATTTAGTGAGACCCTGTCTCATGAAAAAATAAAAATAAAAAATGAGATGCGGATGCACTTCAGTGGTAGAGCACTTGCAAAGTATGCACAAGGCCCTGGGTTCATCCCCCTAGCACCACAAAAAACAAAACAAAACAAAACAGTAAAATGGCAGTTTTAAACAATGAATCTAAAATCTTGAGGATGTATAACTTAGACTATTCATGATTAAGTTATCCCATTAAGTTTCAAATATACTTTAACACATAAATCAAAGCACTACAATGTTGTTACAAGTATTCAAACTCTGGGCACAGTGGTGCCAGTCTGTAATCCCAGCAACTTCGGGGGCGGAGGCAGAGGCAGGAGGACCACAAGTTCCAGGCCAGAGGTAGCTTGTGTAATTCAGGGAGACCTTGTCTTAAGATAAAACACACAAAAAAAGGACTAGGAATGCAGCCCAGTGGTAGAGCGCCAACAAAGTATGTGCAAAGCCCTAGGTTCAGCCCCAGAGTACAGAACAAAAAAAAGGAATTTAAGAGTAAATTTTGTATCTTAGTTTCTTACACAGACTAAAAACTAGAATAGAAAAGAATGTTAATGAAAACAAACATAAATATAAGGTCTTCTGGAAGTAGAGGCCTTCACGATGATCAGCAAATACACTAACACGTTTTCAAAAAATGAATGTGAAGGAAAATGCATAAAGGACCAGCTTTACTACATGCAGTTTTGTTTAAAGCATGAAAGAACCTGGTTGATTCATTCATTTGTTCGTTCATTCATTTACAGTATTTATTTAAGCACCCACTATGTGCCAGGAACTGGTGATGTGAATGATGAAATTAGACATGATTCCTGTTTTCTTGGAGATTATGCTCTAGTAAGAATGGGACAATTAATAAGTAACAAAGAAAGAAGCCAATTTCAAATTATACATTGCTCTGAAGAAAATGTACACAGGGTGATGTGTAAGGTCAAGGAAATTCCTCTGAGGTAACAAATGATTTGAGGAAATAATAGACTTTGTCTCAATTTCCTTCCAACTAAAACCTTTAGCATTCTTTTCTGACCAAAATCTTGGAAGCACGCATTAAATTCCTTACTCCTATTCTCTTCATTACAAACAAATAAGCATTAGAGAGCTCCCAAACTCTAGCACGGAACCAGGTCTAGAAAAATTATCCAAAATGAACAAAAGGAAATCCATAGCAAAGAAAGCCCTGAGTTCCCCTTTCTTAGGAGAGGGGCAGTTATGCTGTCCAGTAATTATAGAAACAGTAATGATCAGAAATGGTGGTCTTTACACAGAAAAACATATTCTTATTGGTGTTTTCTACCATGAAGGGGACAGGGAGTGGCAAGATGAGGTATGGAATAAGGTCTAGGTAGCAATCCGCCAGCACATTAATTTAAAATTGCATTTTAAGTACAATTTTTCAAACTCTAAAATACTCCTTGTTAAGGATCACAAGAGCACAACAACAAACAATGGTAAATGTTTTTCTAAATTTTTATATTTATTACAAGCCTTAAAGTCTCCACTTCAGTTTACAAGATCTTTGGAGAAAACACTGTGCAAAGCTCTATTATGCTTCTCACCAACCAGCATACCATACAAAAAACCAGTTGTTTAAGAAAATTTCAGTGGTTTCTCCCTAGCCAGAAACCAAAAAGCAAGTACATTAGTTCAATATTAGTAAGAGAGAAAAGTAAAGACAAAGAATGATCTTTTTTCTTTTTCTTTTTTTTTTTTTCCCCATTTTTTTGAGACAGACTATGTAGCCCCAGCAGGTAGCCCAGGCTGGCCTTGAACTTGCAGGGCTCCTCTTGTCTCAGCCTCCTGAGTGCTGGGATTATAGGCATGCCCAACCACGCCTGGCAAATAATCAGATATTTACACTAGAACATCTTCATTATAAAGATAAGGACAGTAAAGCACAAAAATAATTTACATGACTATCCAGTGTCAAACAAATAGCAAAAAATGAAGCATTCATGCTCTTAACTCACGCTCCTGGTGATTTTCCAAATCAAGAAACAAAAATCAACTTAACAGTTTGCAACTAGAACTTTCTCAAAAAAAAAAAAATTAGAATCTATCAGAGTAGACTATACACACTACAGATTGTTTTGCAAAATTTTTCTCTACTTATTTTTACATGCACAGACACACGTATGCATACACAGTTATACACCTATGAAGTATTGAGATACAAAGATCTCTTGCCATGAGGTAGTTAAAAGGTTTTAAAAACACTGCATTTCATACCACCTGTCATGAAGAATAGTATTTACTTGCATTTTTATGCAAACATTGTAATAGTAACATTAAAAACATTAACAGATGGCTAATCCTACCTTAAAATCTCTCATTCAAATCTCGTTTTTACATTTATTCAGTGTTCTGTCCTTGTGCTGTTATGACTTAGTGCTAAAAGTAACAATAATAGCAGCAACTAGCAAGCATAGCAGCTCTCAACCAAAGGTCCTAGGAGAATCACTGCCTATTAGTCTCCAAAAGAATGTACAGCCCAGTGGCATACATTTATTACAAAAAGGCAGTGTGTTCACCACAGTTTAGGGGAGTAGATAGTTTTCTCCAAAAAAGACTTAGAAATAAGCCCTCCACAAACTGGGCCCTGGAATGTAATTTTAGCGGAAAAGGATCATTCCTGAAATATTTTCTCTACATTATATTGCCTGAGGCTAATTTCTGGGGAAATAAATTTAACACAGAACACAGCCATCCACTCTATAATTAGGTCTAAGATTTAAGATGTACTGCATTGGTCCTGGGGCAGGTACAGTTACTGGATTCAATCCTCAGCACCAAGAAATAAAAATGAAGACAAAAAAAAATGTACTGCCTTGAGAGCTACACTAGAACTCTGGCTAAGAGAACAGATAATAGGAATCTCAAGATATCAGGTCATATTTAGAGGGCATCTTTGGGACAAGGGAGAGAAGATAAGAGTACTGAAAAGTATAAAAATAGATAAGAGAAAAAAAGGTAAAGTAAGGCAGGGATAAGCAAATGTTACAGCAAAAGGAAAACTAATTGCTGTGCTACCGTGAAAGTCTAACCTAAGATATATTATATACTATGTATTAGATACTTCAGTCACAGCTGGCCCTGCCCACAGCTTTGGTCAATCATGATTTGTATCACATGACCCCACCTCTCCTTCCAAAGCCAACTAGACAAGCATCTCAAACCCTTGTCAGAGACCTCCTAGGAAAAGAGGCCCCAGAGAAAACCAGAGGATTGGCAGAACATGATGAAGGAGAATGCACAAACAGAACGAGTAAAGTTGGGTTATTGTTATTGCTGTTGTTGTTAGGTGCCAACAAGTCGAACCTGACTCAGGGTGATCCTCATAGGGTTTTCGATGGCTGATTGTTTTGGGATTGTTTCAAGAGTGAGCTATCAGGTTCTTCTTCCATTTTTGTGGTGCCGGGGACTGAACTCAGGGCAGCAGCACTCTATCAACTAAGCAAAACCCCAGAAGAAGTTGGGTTTAATAAGGCACTCACAAATGAAAGCTATGAGGAAGCAGGCATAATTGGTACAGAGACTATGAGCAAAGGAAAAGAGAACAGGAAGAAAAAGAACTAAGTACATCAAAAATTCAGAGAAAACATGTAGCTCATGAGAGGGATGACCTGGGTGGTAGATTCTGATTTCTGGCAGCTTTTTAGTTGTTTCGTGTGTATTCCTTTCCTCAGGGTGGACTGAGACAACTTTATGATGTGGAGCATGAAAAACAAAACCCTAAGACACAAATAAATGAGTAAAGAGGTTTATATCATTTTTTTCCACATTAAAAAGAACCTTTAAAACCTCTGAGCACTGGAAGTCTGAACTAAGAGTTGTTGGAATCAGATCCATTCACTATTTTAGACATAAGGAAATGGAGGACCACAATGTAACCTAAGGTTACCCAGATAATTACAGAGATAGGATAAGAAACAAAGACTCCTTTTTCCATAGTGAGTACTCTGTCCTACACTGTACTAAGTAACACTGACATAGGAACATTTTCTTCAAAATGAGTGTTTCTGCCACACATTTTAAAGTGAATCATAAATCTTTTTGTGCATATGCCTTCTTCCACAGTTTAAATAAGTTTTCCACTTTAGTTCCTTTCTGGCTATTACCCTTACAAAATACACGTGTTAGAGTTTCGGTTTTTTGTTTTGTTTTGTTTTGTTTCTCGAATAAACTTCTTTAAAAGTCACCTGTCACTAAGACATTGCACAGATAATTCATCAATCCCACTGGCTTTTTCCCTCTGCAACTGTACATTTTAAAACAGCATTTATTGAGGACATGTTATTTCACACATTGTGCAAGTGTGAACTCAAAGTAGTACACAGCCGACATTTCAAATGAAAAACAAATTTTAATTAACGATTATAAAGATTTCCTTGAAGAAAAACCCATTGCCATAGTCAATAAAATTGAGGAGAAACAGTGCAAGAACAACTGAAACTGAAATGGAACTAATGTGAAATTGTTCAAATCAGTCCTTATGATATTTGTAGCATTTATTCAACGTGTCTTGAGAATGAAAACCACAACCTGGAAATACAAATCCCCAAAGGGAAAAGAATATGAACCAGTGAGAAAGTGTAGAGAAAGGGAGAAAAAAGTTGACATAGGGTAAAGATGTGAAAGCCTTCGAAGGGATTGCAGAACACCTAGACGCTTACTCTGCCAAAACACTTAAAGCTCCTTCAACGAGCCCCACAGGACGCAGCTGCGGGAGGGGGGAGGTGAGTAAGTCCTTGTACAGTATCTCTAGAGCTGATCCCCAGAAAAGCAGAGTCATCAATTTCCTAAGAACATTCTCAGCCATCTTAAAACAGCGGAAATTAAGATGGCATATTTTAAGGAATTCTTTGCTTAGGTGTAATATGAACAAAGTATAAAGTGAGGAACACACACCCCTAGCGTGCTAATGATTAAACAAAAGAAAGCACCAAACTCAAAAGTCCAGAGGCCACTTCGGTATCACAACCACAGGATCTTTTCACCAGTTGAAGAACTAACAGGGTAATAGGTGTTCTATTTATAACTAACAACTTAAAGGTGTGCGTTATCTTCATGTGCTGGTTGAGAACACTCAGAGCCTTTGCTAATCAAGATCACAAAGGCAGGCAGCAAGACAATCGGGGGTCCAAAAGCGAACAACCTGAGCCGCTACTGACCGCCGAGGTCAATCATGAACCCAGCACTTTGAGTTCATCCTTACCAGTCGCCCAGGAGAGGAGTTTTAAAAAGGGAGTTTAAAAAGGGCTTTGACTTCCTCTTTCTCCCAAAGTGGAGCCGGACTGAGCTGTCAAAAACAGAAAATGAAGAGAGCGCGGCTGCCGCTGGGCTCTCCATCCGCGCAGCTCGGACCGAGCCCGCCCGCCCGGCTCACGCAGCTCGAGCCAAGCTCGCCTCTCCACCCGCGCCCGCGGGGCCGCAGCGCTCACTCGAACAGGGCAAGGTCGCGGCCCGAAGGAAGGGACAAAGAGGCTTCCCGGCCGCGGCGGGATGCTGGCCCCGTCCCCGCGCCGGTTTTCCTCGACCGCGGCCGGAGGGCGGGATTGGACCCGGGTTACGGCGCGGGAGGGGCGGCCGGGCGGGTCCGCCGAGACGCCGCCTCCCGCCGCTTCCCTCTCGCCCCCTCCCCGTCACCTTGCCAGTGGGCTTCTCGTCACGGTCTCCACTGCCACTGGGTTCTTGAGCCGGAGAGGCACAGCTAAAAGCCGATTAACAGGCGTCAACCGAGAAGCGTCTCGCACTGGAGAAGCAGCCTCCAGGTCGGGATGCAGAAGGCCTGGGGTGGGAGTCAGGACAAGGTTGGAGCCGGGCGAGTGGATATTTCACTCTTCTCGTCAATAGCACTCTGCTTCCGCTCCGCCTCCCGACCCTGCCCTTCCCCCACTCCGGGGACCAGCCGCCTTGGGCGCGCAGCATTGTGGGGGATGTAGTCCCGGCTAGAGGAGAAAACGGCACGTGCCCCTAACAACACTGCGCCGACTCGTGGCCGAGGAGACGCCGTTGCGCGGCAACCAGACAGGGGCGACCAACATCTTTCACAGGATTGAAAGAGGAGTTTGCTAGAGGCGTACCCTCTGCCCTGTCCCTGCAGGCGCTGAAAGGAGGACGCCGGTGTATTACTCCCAAGCAGGGAACCAACCACCCAATGCTGTTGACTTGAGGCCCGAGGGCTTAGTATAGTGGTTAAGCGTGAAAGTATGTCCATTATAGCCGCTGAAGGTGCTTAGCCAGTGGAGTTAAGGCAAGACAAACAAAAGTACTAAGCGTTAAATAGGAAGAAAATTTTTTTTCTTTTCATGGATGATGTATTATGTATATGGTAAATCCAGAAGAATCTGCAAATTGTTACGATGAAGAAAGTTAATTTTTAAAAAAAATCAGAGGCTTGGAGTGTAACTCCATGGTAGAGTGCCGTCCTAGCTTGCACATGCGCCTGAGTTGGATCCCCAGCACCTCCCCACCCCCGAAAAAAGAAAAAAAACTTTGAAAAGATCAGTATAATTTCTATATGACAGGGAAGAGGATAATTTATTTTTATTATTTATTTATTTATTTATTTTATTTATTTATTGTGGTGCAGGGGGCTGAACCCAGGGCCTCGCGCTTGCATGCTGTTCAAGTGCTGTACCACTAAGCTGCCGCCTCCAGCCTATTTTTTTTCCTTTTTTGAGACAGGGTCAAGCTAAATTACGCACACTGCCTCTGGTCTCGTACTTGCTATCCTCTTGCCTCCACCTCCCGAGCCACTGGGATTTTAGGAGTGTCCCACCGCGCCTGGCTCCATAATTGATTTTTTTTAAAGACATCATTTACAATAGTTCTAAACAAATATCAAATAACTAGGAATAATTCAATCAAATAAGTGCAAAACCTATATGAAGAAAACATTGAAAGACACTGCAGAAGACCTAAACAAATCAAAGCTAAGCTACACTATGTTCCTAGATTGGAAGATTCGATACTGAACAATGTGAAGTCTCTCCAAATCTGTGGATCCAGTGCAAATTGAAAGTCTGGATGGAGTTTTTCTCTGTGTGAGACAGAAGGACCTTGACAAGCTAATTTAAAACTTTATTGAAGAGTACAGACAAGCATTCATGAAGACAAGGAGTAAGAGGTAAAAAGGGGGAGGAAGACAAAAGATTTGTGCTATCTGATATTGAGCTTTGTTATAAAGCTAATGTGGTATTGGATCAAATATAACCTTAAATCAGAATATACCAACAGACCAGTGGAATGGAATAAAGAACCCAAAAACCCTCGCCCATACATGGCAATTTGATTTATGTTGTCATGGTGTCGATACAGAGTAATGACTAAAGAACAGTTTTCAAGAATTGGTGTTGGGAAAAATAGTTCTAAGTTAGAGGGAAAAAGTGAAATTAGAATCTTCACATTACACACAAAGGATAATAGACATAAATTTGAAAGACAAAATACTAAAGCTTTAATTGTTTTTCAGGATAACTTAGGAGCATATACCCATGATCTCAAGGATAAGGGATAGACTTTTTTGTGTGTATGTGTCTGGTACTTGGGGTTTTAAACCCTGGGCCTTACACATAGCTTCCAAGTGTTCTATCACTGGGCAGCACTCCTAGTCCATTTTTTATTTTTTATTTTGAGTCAGGGTCTCACTAAGTTACTCAAGTGCCCTCTGGCCTCTAACTCACAATCCTCCTGCCTTAACCTCCCGGAGTTTAGAGAATACAGGCATAAGCCATCACAGTGGGAGAAACAGACTTCTAATGCTAACAGAAAAAATGGATAGGTTTGACTACCTTGACTTGATTTTCCCCCAAGTACTGCAAAAAAAAAAAAAAAGAAAGAAAGAAAAGAAAAAGACTTGTTTTCATCAAATTTCACCGTTAAAAGAGTTAAAAGGCAAGCATCAAGAAAAAAGAGAAAACCAGGAGGATGGCAAGGTCAAGACCAGCCTGGGTTACATAGCAAGACCCTTTCTCAAATCAACCATAGCAACAAACAAAAGGGAAATTCAGAGTTGAATAAGATGTTTAGAATATGTAAAACCAAGAAAGGTCTTGTATCCAGAATATATAAAGAACTGCAATCATTAAAAAAAAATAAAAGATTCAAGGGGAGAGAATATAGCTCAGTGGTAGAGTAAGTGGGTAGCATGTGTGAGACCCTGGGTCTCCCCCATACTGCAGGAGAATAAAGAAGAAGAAGAAAAAGAAAAAAAGATGCAAACAGCATATTCACTAAGTAGGAAATCTGAAAAACCGATAAACTTATGAGTGTCAACTTCATGTGAAAACAGGAAAATTGAAACCCTGACAAAAGATTACTACATGGTCTTCCTATTATTAGGTGCTGTCAAGTCAAATCTGACTCATAGCAACCCTAAGTACAGCAGAACAAAATATTACCCAGTACTGTGACGTGCACATGATCTTTTTATGTTTGAGCATTGTTGTAGACACTATGTTTCTTCTCATTGTGAGTTGTGCCACATCAGCAAAAGGAAGTCCTAGGGGCTCTACTCCATTCCAGTCACTAAGGTTGATTCTACTTTGAGGAGGCAACTCTTCCTCAGGGGTCTTTTGAACAACTTCCAGGCTGGGGGATTCATTTTCCAGCATTATATTTGACAGTGCCTCTCTGCTATTCATAGAGTTTTCAATGGCTAATTGTTTCCACGGGGCTGGAATTTAGCTCAGTTGGTAGAATGCTGCTCCAGAACGC
Source organism: Pedetes capensis (assembly GCA_007922755.1). Taxonomy (NCBI): domain Eukaryota; kingdom Metazoa; phylum Chordata; class Mammalia; order Rodentia; family Pedetidae; genus Pedetes; species Pedetes capensis. The sequence goes on from VMDO01010774.1 coordinate 46,097, forward strand.
TACTCCACACACCTGCATTTGATCCCTAGCACCTCAAAAATGGGAGAAGGATGTGGCAATCCACTCCTAAAGCAAACCAGAAACAGCCATTGAAAACCCTATGAGGGTCACTATGAGTCAGACTCAATGGCACCTAACAACAACAACAACAGTTATTTCAGGAGTGGGCTGCAGTGTCCTTTTCCCTAATCTGTTTTAGTCTGGAAGCTCAGCTGAAATCTGTCCACCATGCGTGGCCTGCTGGATCTGAAATACTGGCATAGCTTTCAGCATCATAGCAACATTGACACAAGCCTGCATGGCATAACAAGCTGATAGACACATGGGGGACACCATGCACAAGAATGGCTAAAATAAAAAAGACTGACAATTCCAAATATTCACTAGGAGGAGAGCAATGGCAATTCTCTTACTTTGCTATAAGGAGACTAAGTTAACACAGCAGTTTGGAAAAAGGAACAAGCTGGCTGGGCATGGTGGTACACATCTGTAATCCCAGCACTTGGGAGGCTGAGGCAGGAGGATCAATGTGAGTTTAAGGAAAGCCTGGACTACACAGTGAGAACCTTTCAAAACAAAGGAACAAACAATGCAACAATATAGTTGAGTCCTAAAAACAAAAACTACTATAAAGAAAAGTAAGGAATTTGTTACCATAAAAGGGTGATTAATTGCTACCTCTGAAACCCCTGTGGAGAGGGAATTAATATTGCAAAGAGGCAAATTGGAATTCTTCCATATTTTATTTCTTGGTAAGGGTGGTGACTACACTATTGTGGGCTTTGTAATTTGTTAGACTATAGTATACTTATTGTTATATATTTTTCCACATATATGTTATGATTCCTAAACTGAAAATGAAAAAGCATAGGTCTAGAATTAGAATGCCTTTATTCAATTCTAGGCCCTACAACTACATGACTTTGAGCAAGCTCCATAACCTCTAAGGCCTAAGTTTCTCCATCTGTCAAATGTCAGTTGTGTGAAAGCCAAAGGGATTGCAGACAGACCACAGATCACATTAAATTTTGTGAACTATGAGATTATTGGGGCTATTATACAGAGGTGTTGGGAGAAGGACCTGGCAACCCACTCCCAAAAATCAATCCACCATTGAAAACCCTATGAATAGCAGAGAAGCACTGACAGTAGTGTTTCACCTGTTGTTTGTAGGGTGGCCATGAGGTAGACACTGACTGTACAGCACCTAACAACAACATATGGGGTTGTGGGTAATTTGTGGAAAGTTTTTATGTACAGTTACAATAAGGAGAGGATTCCTTCCTCCTACAAAGCTCTCATTAAGATGTCTCAAAGCAGCACCACCTATAACTCACTTCCTGGTGTGCTTCCTCATAGAGTGGTCCTCCAACCTTCCCAAGGGGCTTTCTCACAGGAGTGGTCTTCTCTCCCTCCCAAATGAGCTTCCCTACAGGAGCTGTCCTCTCTCCCAAGTAGGCTTCCTCACAGGAATGGTCTTCTCTCCCTCTCAAGTGGGCTTCCTTACAGGAGTGGCAGCCTCATGGGCAGCAGTATGATGATTTTTCCCTTTGTCTCCCTCTTCTCTCTTCTCTGATGCTCTACTGTCTTCTGGTTTCTTCTGCTCAATTCTGCTTCCTTCTGGTCTCTAGTCTGTTGTTTACCTCATATAAATCCACATATATGTATAGATAGATAGATAGATAGATAGATAGATAGATAGATAGATCACCCTCAGTGAAGAATCTTGTGACTCTCCTTTCTCTCCCCCAGGAGGTAATGTCGATAGTTACAGTAGGCTTAATCAGGCTGTGTTTCCACCTACTATGTCCCCATGGTTGCAGGGCCACCTCCCCTCCTGGCCCCAGGCATGCCAGGTGTTTCGTATCAATGTAACAATCTCAAACCTAGCTCCAGTCCAGTCCAGAGGAACCATCCATACCACATCAGTAATAAAAGTAAATCATAAAGATATTATGAGTTAAAATGAGAATATGAGTTGCTGTGTATAAAGCAGTTTTCACAGTGCTCTGTGCACAGCAATAACTCAAGAAATGTTGAATGTTTATCATTTGTTATTAGGTGCCATTGAGTCAAGTCTGATCATAGTGACCCTATATACAATAGAACAAAACATTCCCCAACTCTGTGCCCAGCACAAGATCTTTTTTATGTATAAGCCCATTATTGCAGACACTGTGTCAATCCATCTAGTTGAAGGTCTTCCTTTTTTTTATTGAATTGCCACTCTCCCAAACATGATGTCCTTCTCCAGGGATTGGTCCCTCCTGAGATGCCCAAAATATATAAGACAAAGTCTAGCCATCCTTGCTTCCAAGGAGCACTGTGGTTACACTTCTTCCAGGACAGATCTGTTGGTGCTTTTGGAAGTCCATGGTATATTCAAATTTTGTCTCCAGCACCATAATTCAAAAGCATCAATGCTTCTCTTGTCTCCCTTGTTCAGCGTCCAGCTTTCACAACGATATGATGCCACTGCAAATACCATGACATGAGTCAGGTGCACCTTCATCTTCAATGTGACATCTTTACTTTTCAACACTTTAAAGAGGTCCTTTGCAACGGCTTTCCCCAATGCAATGTGTCTTTTAGTTGCTTGCCTGCTGCTTCTGTGGGTGTTGATTGTAGAAGCAAGTAAAGCAAAATCTTGACAACCTCAACCTTTTCTCCATTTATCATGAAGTTGCGTGCTGACCCAGTTATAAGGATTTTTGTTTTGTTGATGTTGAGGCACAATTCATACTGAATGCTGTGTTCTTTGATCGTCATCAGCAAATATTTCAAATCCTCTTCACTGTCAGCAAGCAGAGCTGTGTCATCTGCATAATGCAGGTTGTTAATGAGTCTTCCTCCAATCCTGATGTCATGTTCTTCTTCATAAAATCAAGCTACTCAGATTATTTGCTCAGCATAAAGATTGAAGAGGTACAGTGAAAACATACAGTTATGACCATATTAAAGCATTAAAGACACTGAAACAGGTAAATTGTGAAATGACACCACATGGTCAAGGGTGTGGAGGAGAAGATAAATATAAAAATAACCTCAGCAGAATGTGAGTCTGCTATATGAAATGAAAAAAACACTGGTGTCTTAGTGGGAGAAGTCTATATGGTAGGCAGGCACAAAGAAAAAGATAGACGACAGATCATGTGCATAAAACAAGAAATAATTTAGATATAAATTTTCTATGTGCTCTAATACAGTAGCCATTAGCCAAATGTGACTCCAGATTTGCAATGAAGTTAGGAGGAATTGAGATGTGCTGTAAGTGTAAAACACCAAGTACTGAAGATGTAATGTGTAAAAAAGGATACAAAATATCTCCTAGGATTTTAAGATATTGGTTATATATATTAAAATACTATTTCATGTATATTTAGTTAAGTAAAATGCATTATTAAAATTTTTTACTTTTTAAATACAACTACAAGCAATAATAAAATCTCATATGTGGCTTGCATTACATTTATGTTGAACAATACTGCTATAGAAGTACATGCAAAAACTAAAAGGGCAGGAAAGAGCAAGAACTTGGACAGCCTTAAACACCAACTAATGACCTTCCACTTAATCTGAGGAGTCATGAAACTGTCAAGATGGGAGATGGTTCTGCATTTTTCTATAAGACCATCTTACTACCTAATGCTCATGTATGTTAAACCAATTTCCTATATTATTATAAACACCTCACAATCTACTGTTTCTATTCACTGGTAGGAGCAGTCAATAAATCCATAATAAATGAATGACTCTCCCTCCTAATCCCAACACACAAATCTCTGGACATTGTCTGTATTTTATAAGTGCTGTTTGACTCTAAAAGAAGTTTCCCTGGACTCTGTCTAACGGTTCATCTGATGCTATTTTCAAGAGTTCCTGTCACCACCATTCTAACCTACATCTTGGTAGATAAAGAGTAAATTCATTTGGAAGGTTCAAGAGATTATCTTTTATAGCACTTTTCAACTTAGAAACAATTTTCTTAGAAGTATAGTAAGTATTGCCAAACTCCTCCCACTCATCTGTCAAAGAGAGGCCTAAAATCAAAAGAACTTAATTTGCTGCTCAAGTCAGTTTAATCACAGTTGAAGCCATTCTTCTCTGGATCAAAGGGAAAAACCACAGGCAACTAGTACCAGGATCCTGACAGAAAAGTGCCACCTTCCTAAGCATGTATTAGAGGAGAAAGTAGTCTATGACTAAAAAGAAAGGTTTGCAATATGCTAACAAGAAAAATAGCCATTCCAGAGTTTAATCATATGGTCTCTGAGGAAAAGAGCTAGCAATGGAACTGGGAGAATGCAATGAATGCAATTGATGTTCCTACCTCCAGTCTTATCTCTGAGAAAGAGCATGATCCTCACACCAGAAGTATCTCTCACATTTGCTGAGACCACGAAAGAAACTCTGAACTAAACATATGGAGAAATGGTGGTTCTTTCCCAAGGGCAAAGTTGACTACTTTTTGAGAGTTTGAAGTAGGGAGCAGAGTGGTAGGAGACAGAGGGACAAGTCATAAGTGAAGTGAGTCAGAAGGAGGCCACTGTTAAGAAGCCCTAAATCTGGAGGCCCCTTCCATTGGGCTGTAAAGGTGACTGACTCTTCACAGACAGTTGTGTCTTTCCATATGATGTCCAAAGTGCTCGGTCTGGAGGAGTCTGGCGGGCTAGGGGAGATAAGGGCCTGACCTTTTCATCTTCTTTGAGGTTTGGGAATGTGAGAGGGGCCTGATAGCCATAAGAAAAGCTCCTAAAATGAATTCAACTTTTAATAATTATGTTTCATAAAATCCCAAGGATTAGTTTACTTTACTTGGCTATATCTAAGTTAACCCATTCATTACAAAAATTTTTAAGTACCTCTCTACTTTTTCCTCAAATAGATTATAAAAGCTAATCAATCAACATTGATGCCACTGAGAATTTACAGAAAAAATGTTATATATTGCTGAGTTGTATTAATATTTTAGTCTAAGAATTACCTAACTTTATTATATTTAATTCTTATAATCCCAAGAGCTTGTCTATCATCTGTTCCACTTAAAGATGTTCTATAAAATTAACATAACTCCAGTATACTCCCCATTATACACAACTCAGGTCAACCCTTTAGCAGAACAGATAGTCCTTCAGCAGAACAGATAGATGCAGCCTTAAAATTCTAGTCCCTGTTGGATCCATCTATTCCCACCCACATCCTGTCAGCCGTCTCTCTGATTCCACAAAAAGTGGGAGGGATGGAAAGAAGAAAAAGTTGGCAGGCATTAACTACACTGTCTCTGCTTTTGGCTGATGATAACAAATAGGGTGCCTGCTCTCAGTTTTCATACAAATAGCTCAAACTATTTGTATTCAAACTATTCAAACACTGCATCAACAAGTATTTCTGGAGCACCAACTGCCCCAGTTTAGGTTTGGTGCCTTGGAAAACACATGGCAAGCACAAAACAGGCTAACATTTGGTGATTTTACAGGGAGTTGAGAAAACAAGTCCAACAAGGAAAGTAATTAAAGAGCAATACACTAATATTACTAAATGTTATAATATTGATAAGTATGATGGAAATCCAAGGGTATACAATATCTATAATGTAATACTAGTTGGTGGAGAGATAAAGTACAATCATAAAAGGATATTGTGAAGTTTGGAACTCTTCTGTTAACATGATCGCTAGGCACACATAATAATCAAAATATTCTATACAACCAATGGAAATGATAGGATCTATAGAAACAACGTAGTGGCTGATATTGTATAATTTTCAAATCATTTGGTATTATCTCATCTAATTGTTATAACACCCTGAGAAATAAACAGGAAACATATTATTTTATTTTTTTGTCGAGGAAACTAAGGCTTAGACTAGTGATGACTTGGCCAACAAGCAGCATTCGGGTGACAGAGGCAAAAGTAGAAATAAGATATTTTGATATCTCATATGGTCTCCTCCTCTTTCGATAAAGTACCAATATGCTTTATGGACATTTGTGAAGTTGGATGGACAAAAAAAGGAAATATTTCCCTCCCTTCTCCTCTGTATGAGATCAAAAGCAGGACATCAGCTGCATGCAATCAGGGACCTCAGTTTTCTTCCCTATAGTATCCCAGCACCTACACCATAGCCTGGCACACATGCTGTCAATGAAAATATGTTGACAAAATCAACCTCATGCAATGTTTTGGGTAAAATTTGATTTATTTAAAGCAGAAGTTCTCAGAGATCTATTTACAATGTAGTGCCTTGTTATCTAAATATGGGTTTTAAGACCACAGAGTCCAGAAACTTGTTGTTGGAAATTTTGATGCAGGGGGTCTTGAGCATGGCCCAGGAAATCAAAGTTTTTTAAATAGTCCTGCAATATTCTAATAAGCCACTTCACTTAATGATCCATATAGTCTACATGGACAAATAAAAACAAAAATTTTCAAAAGAAATAGCACATGACTTAGGCTAAAAATGTCTGACTGTTAATGGAAGCAGTTCAGTGTAGTGCTTTAAAATTCAAAATCATAGCCAGAGCAATAAGGCAAGAGAAACAAACAAAAAGGATAGAAATAGGAAAAGAAGTCAAGTCATCCCTGTTTGCAAATGATATGATCCTATACTTAAAAGACTGTAAAGACTCCATGAGAAGACTCTTGAATCTGATAAACACGTTTAGTAAAGAAGCAGAATACAAAATCAAGGTACAAAAATCAGTAGCTTTTCTGTACACCAACAACAAATTCATTGAGAAAGAAACTAGGTAAACAGTCACATTTGCAGTGTTTTTATTGTTATTAGGTGCCATCGAGTCAGGTCCAACTCTCAGTGAGCCTATATACAACAGAAGGGAAGCCCCCTCAAAATGAAATACCTAGAAATAAACCTAACCAAAGATATGAAAGAGCTCTATAATTAAAATTATGAAACTGAAGAAAGACATTGGAGAAAGCATTAAAAAGTGGAAAGAGCCAAGAATGGTGACATATATCCATAATCCCAGCACTTGAAAGCCTGTGGCAGGAGGATTGCTATAAATTCAAGACCCGTCTGGCCTACATAGCGAGTTCCAGGTCAACCTGGGCTACACAGGGAGACCTTGTCTTAAAAAGCAACAAACAAACAAAACAACAGCAAAGAAAGAAAAGTCAGGTGCAATGACACACACCTGCAATCGTGTGGGAGGCAGAGACAGGAGGATCACAAGTTTGAGACCAAAGGCAGCCTGCATAACTTAACAAGACCTCATCTGAAGATAAAAAATAAAAAAGGGTTGGGATCCAGCTCAGTGGTAGAGTACTTGCAAAGTGTGTTCAAGGCACTGAGTTCATACTCCCAGTACCAACACAAAAATAGAAGAAGAAGGAGGCAGAGGAGGAGGAAAGACATCCCATTTTTTAGGATCAACAGAATTAATATTGAGATAATGGCCATATTATCAAATGTGATCTACAGATTCAATGAAAACCTCATCAAAATTCCAACATTCTTCAAAAAACCAGAAAAAAATCCTAAGATTTATATGGAAGCACAAAAGACCCCAAATAATCAAAACGATCTTAAGTCAAAAGAAGCAATGCTAGTAATATCACAATAGCTAACTCAAAGTATACTATAGTCCATCATAACAAAAATAGCATGATACTGGCACAAAAATAGACATGTATACCAAGAGAATAGACTACAGGACCAAGAAATAAAACCATGAAGCTACAACCATCTGATTTTTAACAAAGGTGCCAAAAAAAATACATGGGAGAAATGACAATCTAACACCTGTTGTTGTCATTAGGTGTCGTCCAGTTGGTGTCTGACTCATAACAACCATATGTACAACAGGCGAAACACTACTGTCAATGCTTCTCTGCTATTTATAGGGTTTTCTGTTGGGGTTTTAACTCTAGCCCAGCTAAGATTAGGGCCAAACCCTCAATATAACAAATGGCCGGTGTCGCCAAAGAAGGACCTCAGGAGATCTTCTGATGGTAAAACAAGGGTAGGTAAGGTTTATTGGGGTGCTCCCCTGATGGAGAGCAAGGAGCAAGCAGCCCCTATAGAGCAGGCTAATTGCTGGTACAGCTCAGCTTTAAAGGCACAGCCACAGCCGCTGGTGTTCCGTGGAGGCCAGTTGGTCTTGACTCTCGCAGCTCGCCTTCTTTACCTCCCTCCTTCCCAAGGATGGGAGGAGTTGGGAGGCTCTTTGTGGCTTGCTAGAATCCTTCGGCTCTTTGGGGCCCCTGGGCTTGATCTCGCCGGCTTGCTAGAAGGTCTTGCTGGAGTAGGGAGTGCTGGTCCAGGTGATGGGGTTCAGGTAGCAGTTGAAGGACAGTCAAAGAGGTGCGGGCCAGTGGGTCAAGATGGGGTCCAGGAGCCCTACTTTTATAGGGTCCTGGAGGGGTCACATGGTGGGATTCAGCCAATCAGGGCACACACCTGACAGGTACAATGGGTAAACTGACATACCTGCCAGGTGGGGACAGTTATTACCTGAAACTGCTGAGGGGAGCCAATCAAAATTAGGGTGGTTAGGGCAGGTCAGACGGGCCGGGGGCCATCTTTGCTCACTTGATGGGAGGGACTGATGTGAGTGAGTGAGATGAGCCCAGGGGTCAACTAGGGGTCGGCCCCTCAGGCTGTCATGAGGGACCCTAGCTGAGACATATAATTTTAAAAATCCCCAACAGTTTTCAATGGCTGATTGATTTTTGGGAGTGTGTTGCTGGGTCCTTCTCCCAAGCCTATAGTACCTAGTATTTGCAAGCAGTCTCCCATCCAAGTACTAACCAGGCCCTATCCTGCTTAGCTTCCAAGATCTGATGGGATCAGAAGCCATAGGGCTACGGCTGCAGGCCTTTAACCCATGGTGCTGGGAAAACAGTATATACACAAGTAGAAGACAGAAATTAAATTCCCTAATTCATACCTTGTACAAAAACCAACTCAAAATGGGTCAAAGACCCTAATGTACGATCTGAAATGTTGAGATTACAACAGGAAAACATAGGGGGAATACTTCAAGATATAGGCATGGGCAATGACTTTATGCATAGGACTCCAATAGCTCAGGAAATAATAACAAGAATTGACAAATGGAATTGCATCAAGATAAGAAAGTTACACACATGCACACACACACAAAAAAAAGAAAAGAAAAGAAAGTTAACAGAGGGAAGAGACAGCCTATACAATGGGAGAAAATCTTTGCCAGCTATTCATCTGACAAGGGATTAATATCCAGAAAATATCAAGAACTCAAAAACTTAAAGAACAAGTAATATAATCAGTAAGTGAACAGATACTTAACAAATGAATAAATACAAATGACCAATAAATACATGAAAAAATGCTCAACATATATTTACCTATCAAGGAAATGCAAATCAAAACTACACTGAGATTCCATCTCACCCCTGTCAGAAAGGATACCACCAACGCAACAAAAAACAAGATGTTGGTGAAGATGTGGGGAAAAAAGGAACCCTACACAGCATTGGGGCTGGGATTTAGCCCAGTTGGTAGAGCACTGCTCTGCAGTCTCTGAGGTCCCAAATTCGATTCCCAGCACCGCAAAATGGGAGCAGGATGTAGCAACTCACTCCCAACGCAATCCCAAAACAGTCAGCCATTGAAAACCCTATGAGGGTCGCTATGAGTCGGACGCAACTCGACAGTACCTAACAACAACAACACACCATTAGTGAGAATGTAAATTAGTTCAGTCACTATCTCAGTATGGAAGTTGCTCAAAAAGCTAAGATAGAATTACCATATGATCCAGCTATACTACGTCTGGGTGTACCCCCAAAAAATATCAAAGACAACTTGCCATAGAGATACCTACATATCCATTTTTATCACAGCACTATTCAGAATGGCCAAGTTGTACAATAAGAATTACCAAAAAAATAAGATTATGAGAGGAAAAACTGTGTCTAGTAATTTTTCACTTATTTTCCCCCACAAACTATGGAGAAGTTTCTTTTATCATATGTCATATTAGATATGTGTATAGCTGACATGCTCAACAGATGGGACCCATAAATTATCACAGGGAAAGTAACACTCTTTTCTCCAATGTCCATTCAAATTCACTCTGTAGGCATAAAATCTAAAGCAAGTCCTATAACTTATCTATTATCTTAGATAATAAAGAAATCTGAACTTAACCTTCTACAACAGTCTCAGTTCAGAAACTAAAATGTCCAGCCCCTATAACATATAAATTTCCAAGTTCTCATTTTTGCAATCATCACAATACTGATGGATTCAGGAAAACTAGTTGGCTAAAGTTTGGTGAGGAACAGGAGATTAACATTGCCTCATAGTATCTCACTCCAAGGTACTGATTAGTTATGAATTGGAGAATTGTAACTTCATGGTGGAGAAGCTTAGCAAACACTACCATATCTAAATGATCAAAGTTAAAATGGGACAAACTGACACCAGGAGTCTCCTATTGTGATGTATTAGGAGAAACACAGCAAAATATTCCTACTAAAGATGAAAAACTTGAAGATAGTCATGAAGAAACATCAATAAATGCAAACCAAGGAATGCTCCAAACTAAATGGCCTCTTCTCTTTAAAAATATCAAGATTACAAAAACAAAAAAAAGAAAGGCTGAGGAGCTTTTCACATTAAAGAAAAATAAAGACACACATAAGTGAATATAATGCATGAGAGGAACACACTACTTTGGGATTAGAGCCTCACAGGTTATCAACAATGACACTTCTCTCCCAAACATCCCCTTTTCTAACTCTTAGCTTTCCCCTAAAAAAGGGGATGCAACTGAATGTGGAAACTATTGAACAATATAATTAATATCACACACAAGCAAATTTTAGTAAAGATCATTCAAAAGCAATTGTAGCAATATATAGACAGGGAATTGCTGGAAAATCAAGTGGGTTTCAGAAGAAGGCTGGGAACCAGGGACATCATTGCTGATGTCAGGTGGATATTAGCTGAAAGCAGAGAATATCAGAAAGATACCTATCTTTGTTTTATTGACTACACAAAGGCATTTGACTGTGTGGATCATAACAAATTATGGATAACCCTTCAGAAAATGGGAATACCAGAGCACCTAATTGTATTCATGAGGAATCTGTGCATGGACCAGGAGGCAGTAGTTCAAATAGAACAAGGAAACACCATCTGGTTTAAAGTTGATAAAGGTGTGCATCAGGGCTGTATACTTTTACCATATCTCTTCAATTTATATGCTGAGCACATAATCTGAGAAGCTGGACTTTATGAGGAAGAATATGGCATCAGGATTGGAGGAAGACTTATTAACAACCTGCATTATGCTGATGACACAACTGCTTGCTGAAAGTGAAGAGGATTTAAAACATTTACTGATGAAGATCAAAGATCATAGCCCTCAATATGGGTTACAACTAAACATCAACAAAACAAAAATCCTTACAATTGGGTTAGTATGCAACTTCACAATAAATGGAGAAAAGATTGAGGTTGTCCATGATTTTGCTTTGCTGGCTCTATAATCAGCACCCATGGATTCAGCAGTCAAGAAATCAAAAGGCTCATTGCTCTGGGAGAAGCTGTGGCAAAAGATCACTTTAGAGTATTGAAAAGTAAAGACGGCACATTGAAGATGAAGGTGCGCCTGACTCATGCTGTGGTATTTTCAGTCACATCATATGGTTGTAAAAGCTGGACATTGAACGAGGGAGATAGGAAAAGAATTGATGCTTTTGAATATGGTGCTGGAGACATTTATTGACTATACCATAGACTGCCAAAAGAACCAACAGATCTGTCCTAGAGGAAGTGCAACCACGGTGCTCATTGGAAGCAAGGCTGGCCAGACTGTGTCATACATATTTTGGACATGTAGTCAGAAGAGACCAATCTCTGGAGAAAGACATCTGTGGGAGAGTGGCAAGTCAATGAAAAAAAAGGAAAACCCTTCACCAGATGTATTGACACAGTGTCTGCAACAATGGGCTTAAACATAAATAAGATCGTTGCCGGATACAGAATCGGGAAGTGTTTCAATCTGTTGTACATAGGGTCGCTATGAGTCAGACTCTACTCTATGGCACCTAACAACAACAATTTAATTATTTATAAAGCACTTAACTGTTATAAGTGCTTTAAATACATTGTCCAAGTTTACTTTTTTTCATTGTTTGATTTTTGAGGCAGGGTCTCACTATGTAATCTAGGAAGGTCTGGAACTTGCTATGTAGTCCAGGCTGGACTTAAACTCCTAATTCTCCTACCTTAGCTTTCTGAGTGCTGGATTACAAGCATGTGACACCATGCCCAGCATCTCAATTTACTTTAAGCCATATCATGTAGCTATTATTCCCATTTAAAAGATGGAAAAGTAGAGGTTCAGAGATGTTAAGTAATTTTTCTTAGACTTCATGGCTGGTAAGGATAAAGCTAATATTCAGAGCCTGGAATAGCTTAACTTCAAACTCATACTCATATACACAGTGCTATTCATTTCCCCATTCACCATATAAATTTATCTCTAGGTTTTACCTTATGTATTTGCCAAAGAATTTGAAATCATTTTTAATGAAATGTCTGGATGTATATTAGCCTCAAAATCAGTGGAGTGAAACATTCATCCCAGTGGCCATTTGAGACAATACAATTTAAGGAGAGGATGATTATACTAAAATAAAAACTTAAAGAGACAATACAAAAAGAGTACAAAAGTGTCAAAATGAGCACAAAATTGTTCTGAGCTTCCTAGAATTAAAGGCAGAAAGCAAAACCACTGTGAGTCAACAGCTTTCATGGTAAGAAGAAGAAATGAGAGTATTTTGTACTTGTTTGTTTTTTATTTTTGTTTTGTTTTCTGAGACAAGTTCATGCTGCTTAGTCCAGGCTGGCCTGGAACTTGCTATGTAGAACAGGCTGTCCTCAAACTTGCAGCTATCTTCCTACCTCTGCCCTGTGAGTTCTGAGATTACAAGCTTGTGCCACCATGCCCAGCTGAAGGAAAGCATTCTTATTAGATCACAAAGAATATGTCCCTTGGCTTGGGAAATAGCTTAGTAGTAGTTAGTGGTAAAGCACTTGCCAGGCATGATTGAGGCCCCAGGTTTGATCTCCACAAAAAAAAAGGAGAAAAAATATGTCTTGTATCTTGTATTTGCTGCATAGCAGACTATGCCAAAACTTAGTGGCTTTACACAACAACCACTTTTTATCTCTTTCCAGTTGTGCTCAGCCACTGGGCTCAGCTAGATGGTTCTTATGTTCCAGCCCATTCGGGTCTCCAGGCACATTTGGACTGGAGAGGTTCCTGATGACTCATGATTCTAGCACCTTGGTAGGCAGCGGGGAGAATTGCTCAGCTGGAGTACTGGGAGGGTGGGGTCTCTCTCCATCCATATAGGCTCAGGGCTCAGTTGGTATCTCTCCATATAGCCCCTCTGTGTGGGCTCTTCATGTTGCCTCTTGAGCTGGGTAACTGGACTGCTGTCATAGGAGGTCAGAGCTCCCCAATGTGTGCATTCTATAAAGGTAGAAGTTAGAGCTGCTTGTCTTCTTAAAAGTTAGGCCTAGAATTAGCATGATGTGCTTTTTTTCCCATTCTATTTGCTAATGCAAGTCACAGGCCAGCTGGACTCATTACAGGAAGGCCTACATGAGGGAGTAAATAACAGGAAGCAAGGTTCATTGGAGCCTGTCTTTGGAGTCCAGATCACACAAAGAGAGACAATTTTTCCTAGCATTTTAATAAGAAATAATTATATGTATTTGTACAAATATTGTATGAAACCAATAAAAAAGTATATAACCTCTTACCATAACTTTTTATATTGACTGGCAAGCTAGGCAAGCACTCCACCACTAGCCCTATACCAAAAATTCTTTTAAAAGTAACAATACAATGTAAGATGAGAAAAAAAGGCATTTCTGAAGAATCTAGGGTTAAATATTTCAAATATATTGTTCACAATTGTTTTAGTTGATACAGAAAGTAAAACTTAGGAAATTTATGCAAATAAGTGGTTAACATTTCTCTCACCTGAATAGTATTGTTTTAAAAAGGAACTTTTTGGAGGCATAATATAACTAATAAATCAAGAACTGAGATGATAGTACCAATGTATCCCACCTAAAGATCATCAGAAATGCACCTGTACAAGTGTTAGTGTCATAAAGCAGAGGTAATTATATATCTTTTCCTACTAATAAGCCTTATCTAGTTATACGACAACTAGAATAAAGCTAGAGCTATAATTGGTAATTGGGAGAAGGACCTGGCAACCCACTCCCAAAAATCAATCCGTCATTGAAAACCCTACAAATCACAGAGAAGCACTGACAATTGTGTTTTGCCTGTTGTACATAGGGTCTCTATGAGTCGGACACTGACTCCATGGCGCCTAACAACAACAGCAACAATAATTGGTAAAGAAGCAGCAATCTCTGATATGTGTTGGGCCCCACGTTCGGGCGCCAACTGTATGTGGGGCATGCGCCTCCCGGTCTGGCCTGGAGGTTCAGACGGGCTGCGCCACCGTGCACACAGATACTAAACACAATTCACTTGGGACCCTCAGGTGAGGGACGCAGACTCCTGCGGCCCTGGGGACCCCGGAGGAGATGGGAGAAAGGAAAAGCTTCAGGCGCTTTTGCCTTCCAGGGGGCAAATACCTGTGTTAGTCGTCTAGGTGGTCAGGAGGAGACAGCTGTTGCTTCGTTGGTGATCAGACGGAGAGCAGGTTCCTTTCCTTGTTGAGGATTGCAATGGGAGAGCATTATTTCCTCACCAAAGGTCCAGGGGAGAGCAGCGGGAGAGGTGCTTCCTCATCGGTGGTCCGGGCAGGAACAGGTGAGAAGGCCCAGAAAGGGTGCCAAAGAAAGGCCGTGCCAAAAACGTCAAACTGCCGCAGAGCAGCTCTTTATGTAGCTCGCCCACGGAATGGCCTGAGCCCATCAGCTTTCAGTCCAATTGTCCAATCAGGAAGGGTTTTGTACAAATGTGCAACCAAGTTACTTTCATTTTCCCTAGATTTCTAACTTACAAACCAGATATTCAAATGCCATTTTCCAGTTTGGGAGTTTTTGCCAATTTCCTCTCAATTTTTCCCTACATAATGTTCACTGATAGAGAGATAATTGGTCATTTCTGTGATTTGGGGATATGTATTTGTTTTCCCAGTGTTCATACATAATGAAGAAGTGGTAATGTTTTTGGGTTAATCTATTATAATCACAGAGTGGTTCATCTGATATTGGCGTTCCATGAAATTATTCTCAGCAGGAGACCACTGGAGCCTAATTGTTCCAGGCCATCTTGAAGGCACATGAGATGCTTGTAGGAGTAACACTTCCAGCTGACAGGGTCTGACTAGCTCCCAGATATCAGGGCTTGCCTCTCTGTCTCAACTGTCATAGAAAAAAATTTAAAAATAAGTTTAGAAAGGGAGATAATCAATGTGTAATTACAAGGAACTGATAAAACATACTGTGGGATTTGTTTTTTGTTAGTTTGTCTGTTACAGTGCTAGAGATCAAACCCAGGGCCTTGTCTACCACTGAGCTAAATTCCCAGTCCCTATGTTATGATATTTTGCATTCATATAATATCCAGCCATTAAAATGCAGTGGAAAAGCCAAGCACTATGGCACATGCCTATAATCCCAACAACTCGGGAGGTTGAGGGAGGAGGATCACAAGTTAGAGGCTAAAGGCAACCTTCTCATGCTCTACTACTGAGCTGTATCTCTAGCCCTATGGACAAATTTTATGTTCTTTCTGCACATCTATATTTCCCAAAGTTTCTCAGCAAAGATGCATTGCATTTGTAATGATAAAAGACAGTGTGGTGATGGTGTTTTAACTAGGTTTAGGAAATGAGTGAAAAGCTAGAGCAGAAGCTCATGTCGAGAATGAAAGAACATTCAAGGGCTTCAGGCACTAGCGTGTAAAAGAAGCAAGATTTACATTCTGATATATAAATTAAGGATGCTGACTCGTATTTCCACCCACATTGGGGGGAGTATTAAAATACCTTTAGATTTACAAAAGGATTGGCTCAAAATCCTAGAGTTTGCATAATTAAGCAAAGAAAAAGTGACCAAATTCTGTTTGCCAAGTACCATCCTAAGCACTTTGCATACATTAGCTGCACAACTCATCACAATAACCCTAAAATGCAAATATTACTACTATTTTATATGAGAAAACTCAAACATAGAATTCAGTTAAATAACTTTGCCTAAGGTCCAATAGTTAACAAGTAGTACAGACAGAACTTTAACCCAGATAATGTTTCAAAGGTCTATGCCCTTTATTTTTGCTTAAAAATTTATGAAGGCAGAATTTGAACATATTTGTCATGAAGCCATACAAATATTCCTGTACTTTCCTTAGATTTCTAAAAATCTATATTACATCCCAATGGACCAGTCTGAAATCTCATAAGCCAAGTAACTAACAAAAAAAAATGTTGGACAACACCAAAGAAAGAGCCTAGCATATATATATATATATATATATATATATATATTTGCATATATAAATATATATATTTGCATATATATAAGAGCCTAGCATATAAATATATGTGTATATATATATACATATACATATATACATATACATATACATATATATATATATATATATATTAGAATGGAAACATTTCTTTAGAGCATAGAAACTGAAAATCTCCCATAGTCTCATTCTTCAAAATATCTGCTTTTAGCAGTGTAAGGCTCAAAAATGTCAATCAGGGGCATAGAATTGAGATGATAATGCCTTTTTATTTCATGTCTTCCTATTACCATTGGTTAGTAGGACTAAGCTCCTCTTTTGCTGTGTTATTTGTACTATTTCTTCCTTTATCCCCAAACCTATTCCTTTCCTCAACAGGGATTCACTCCAGTGAACTTAACTCGTTGTCCTTCTAACATACTTTCCAACATTTATTTAAATGAATAGTATAGATTAGGGATTAGGACTCTGAATCCAATTATCTTGATTTCTATCCCAGGTCTACCATTTACCAGCTATGTGACCATGGGCAAGTTACTTAGTCTTTATGTGCCTCAGTTTTCTCATAATGAAATGAAGAAAGAAAGAAAGAAAGAGGAAAGAAAGAGAGAGAGAAAGAAAAAGAAGGAAGGAAGAAAAAAGGAAAGAAGGAAGAAAGTAATGGTACTTACTTCATAGGATTGTTACAAAGAACTAATTTTTAGTTAAAGGTACTATATACAATGTTGTTGTTGTTAAGCACTGTCAAGTCAGGTCTAACTCTCATAGTGACCCTATGTACAACAGAAAGAAACACACCTCAACACTATACCATGCTTGGCACCCTGTCAGTGCTTCTTGGCTACTCATAGGATTTTCAATGGCTAATTGGGGCTTGTTTCAGGAGTGAGCCTTCAGGTCCTTCTCCCATTTTATGCAGTGCTGGGAATTGAACTCACGGCCTTAGAGAGCACAGAGTGCACTACCAAATGAGCTAAACTCCAGCCCCATTAAGTGCAATGTGTTGTATTGATTAAATTGTAATAAATATACTAAATATGTGTATTAAATGCTTAGAACATAGTAGATGCTATATAAATGTTAAATAAATTTCATATGAATGTGTACTATTGAAAAACATAAATGGTATTCAGTTTCTTCTTTATTTCTCTCAATGTTATTTTTTTAGATGAACCCATCTACAATAATACAAGTCTAACTCCATGACACATTTTACCACATTCCCTTCTCAGACCTGCTTTTAACATTTTTGTAGCCTGAGGCAAGAGATCTCAAAGGAGATCTATATATCATATGTCTAAATGTTTTTTAAAGTCACAAGTAAATATAATGCACTGTAAAATTAGATATCCTATATTTTTCCTTGACAAATATTCCCTCATAAGTACAAAATTAAAATCCCAGCAACTTAAGGGATGGAGGAAAGAGGATCACAAGTCCCAGCCTGTGTAATTTAGCGAGATCCTGACTCAAAATAAAAAGTTTAAACATGGGTTGGGAATGCAGCCCAGTGGTAGAGCACATGCAAAGTATGTGTGACCCTGGGTTCAACCCCTAAGTGCTGAAAAAAAAAATTGCAAAACTCCAATTTTTATAGGACTTAGAATATAGAACATCCAAGAGGACTAAATCTAATTATTGTTGCTCATGCATCATTATTTTCTTGGAGGACTGGTCACACCTGGATGAGTTATAAATAAATATGTAATTCAAAAATTATATTTATCCCAGACAAAAAAAAATTAACAACAGAAAAAACTTCAGAGTTAAGCAGCACAATATACCAAAATGACTTAATAGAAAGAATATTCAATAAAAAAGAGAATACACATTATTCTCAGCAGCCAATGGAACTTTCTCTAAAATAGATCACATTTAGCCCATAAGTCAAGTCTTAACAAATACAGACAAAAATAATTTCTTGTATCTCATCAGACCATAATGGAATTAAACTAGAAATCAATAGCAAGAGAAACTATGGAAACTAAACAAATATGTGGAGATTGAACAATACACTCTTAATTGATCAGTGGGTCCTTGAATAAATCAGAAAGGAAATTTAAAAATTCCTAGACTCAAATGAAAATGAAAAAATTATCTACCAGAACCTTTAGGATACAGCAAATGTGATTCTAAGAGGGAAGTTTATGAGTGTCTACATTAAAAAATCAGAAAGGACTCAAATAAACAACTTAATAATGTACCTCAAGGTCTTCAAAAAACAAGAACAAGCAAGATCCCTAATCAGTAAATGGAAAGAATTAATAAATATCAGAGAAGGAAATAATGAAATAGAGAGTAAAAGAACAATAAAAAAGAATTGATGAAACAGAGTTGGTTCTTTCAAAAGATAAAATTTGATAAACTCTTAACCAAACTAACCAAAAGGCAGAGAAGACTCAAATTAATAAAATTAAAAATGATAAAGGGGCCATTATAACAGATAACAACAAAATTCAGAGAATCATTAGGGAATACTTTGAAAACTTATATTTTATACAACTGGAAAACTTAGATGAAATGGATAAATTCCTAGGCACATATGACCTACCAAGTTAAATCAAGAGAATATAAGCAACTTAAGTAGATCTATAATGAGTAGTGAGATTGAAGCAGTAATGAAGAATCTTCCAGCAAAGCCAAGAAAAGAGATCCAAACAGGAAAAGAAGAAGTCAAATTGTCCCTATTTGCAGATAATATGGTCTTTTTAACATTTTTTGTTAGTAATTTTTAATATACACCTTAATGGGTCTCATGACTTTCCATACATGCATTCCATTTTACATTGCTCACATTAACTTCCTCCTTATCCTCACAAGACCCTCACTCCATACCCTCCCACCCCACTAGTGCTCTACTTTCTACTTTCTTGTGTTTTTTGTGAGTATATCTATCTATATATATACATCTCAATTTTGCCATAAGGGCAACATATGTGATATTTAGGTGATATGATCTTATACCAAAAAACTCTACAGACTCCACCAGAAAACTCTTAGAACTAATAACACTTTCAGTAAAGTAGTAGAATACAAAATCAACATACAAAAATTTGTTGTTGTTAGGTGCCATCAATTCATAGTGACCCTCATGGGTTTTCAATTGTTGATTGTTTCAAGATTTCTTCAAGACTGGATTGCCACATCTTTCTCCCATTTTTGCAGTGTTGAGCATATAATCTGGGCCCTCAGAGAGTGCAGAACAGCACTCTACCAACTGAGAAAAACCCCAGCCACAAAAATCAGTAACTCTTCTATATACCAATAACAATGATGCTGAGAAAGAAATCAGAAAAACAATTTCATTCACAATGGTTTCAAAAAGAATATAATACCTAGGAATAAATCTAATGAAGGAAGTGAAATATCTCTACAATGAAAACTTTAAAACACTAAAGAAAAATAATTGAAGACTGTTGGGGTCCACTCCGGCCAAGCAAAAGACCACGGAGCTTCTCTTCAACATCAGTGCACTCAGGGACCCTCAGGAGCAAGCAAGAGCTGGTCGGTGGTGCCAAGAAGGACCTCAGAAGCCTTCGGTAACAAACAGAAATGTTTATTAAGCTACTCCTTTTCAGGAGAGCCTAAAGATTATACAGCTCTCTAGCTGGCAGCACAGGTTGCTGCTGCTACAATAGACTAACAGCTCTATCAAAGTGCCAAACAGCTCTGGTGTCTTCGCTGGTGGCACCGATGTTCCAATGATGTTGTCTCTTGCCAGTTATCTTCTCCTCTCACCTCCTCCCCAGGGCAGGGGGATTGAGAGCTCTTCTTGACTTGCTCAAGGTCTTTTCTTGACTCTCAGAGTCTTGACTCTTCAGCAGCTTGATTGAAGGTCTTTGCAAATTCAGGAGTGGGGTGTGACGATCAGGATCCAGGTGGTCAGGAAGGAAGAGACAAAAAGACGCTTGGGGTAGTCAGTGGTCTGTTTATATACACTTTGGGTGGGGGCATGGAATAGGGCATAACCAGTTGGAGAGCAGCTTGTACCAGGAGAGGCAGCTCTCTGTGAGGGGGTTTGAAAAAGTGTATTTTTGATTGGTGGGTTAAGTGTGGGCTGAACCAATCACTAATCTTCCCTTAGTAAACAATTGGGTGGCTCTGGGCAGCCAATCAGGTCGAAGGAGGCCACGCCAGAGCTGGGCTGTTTGGGGGCCATCTTGGATCACTCGATGGGTGGGGTAGGAGCAAAGTAGGTGAAGGGTTAACTGGGACTTGGGTAGCCATATTGGCTCTTACGGAGTCAAATAGGTCCCAGTCCAGGTTCCTGGGTTAAGGGTCACCAGAGGTGGGAGGAGCAGGGCAGGAACTAGGCAGGATCTGGGGAGGGTTCAGACCTTGTCCTGGATAGAGCAAGCCTCAACCCTGGCACCCTCCTGGTCCAACCTGGGGGTGTCCAGATACTTCCCTTCAGAAGACATTAGAAGATGGAAAGATCTTCTGTGCTGATTGATTGGAATAATTAATATTATAAAAGTGCTATATTACTGAAAGCAACCTATAGATTCAATGCAATTCTTATCACCATTCCAATGACATTCTTCACACAAATATTTTAAAAATCCTAAATTCTTATGGAATCACAAAAGACTCTGAACCACCAAAGCAATCCTGAGCAGAAAGAGTAATGCAGGCATTATCACAATACCTGATTTCAAATTATTCTACAGAGCCATAGTAGCAAAAACAGCATGGTACTAGCACAAAAACTGACATGTAGACTCGTGGAATTGAATAAATGATCCAGAAATAAAGTCATGCAGCTATAGCCACCTGATGCTTTACAAATATGTCAAAAATATAAGTTGAAGTCTTGTCTCTCTTGAGAAGACAGTGTCCATGTCTTGGATGTGTACTATGATTCCTTTCTTTGGTGTCTCTCTCCCTCTCATTGTGCCCATGCTTCACTCTAAGTTGGGTACTAACCCTTAACTTTACTTAATAAACTTCAAACTGCTTCATTCTTATATATGAGAGAAAAGTTAGCCTCTTCAACAAATGGTGGTGAGAAAACTGG
Source organism: Pedetes capensis (assembly GCA_007922755.1). Lineage (NCBI taxonomy): Eukaryota > Metazoa > Chordata > Mammalia > Rodentia > Pedetidae > Pedetes > Pedetes capensis. The sequence goes on from VMDO01010774.1 coordinate 67,601, forward strand.
ATATCTTCATGTAGAAGACTGAAACTAGATCCCTCTCTCTCATCCTGTACAAAAATCAGTTCAAAATGGATAAAAGACTTTAATATAAGATCTGAAACTTTGAAACTGCTAGAAGAAAACATAAGGAAAATACTTCAAGACACAGGCATAGGCAAGGGCTTTCTGAAAAAGACATCCATAGTGCAAAAAAAAAAAAAAAAACAGCAAAAACTAACAAATGGGATTGTATGAAATTAAAATGCTTTTGCACAACAAAGGAGACAACAGAATGAAGAAACAGCCTACAGAATGGGAGAAATTTTGCTAGCTATACATCAGACAGGGGATTAACATCTAGAATATGTAAAGAGCTCAAAAGGTTAAACACCAAAAAAACCTAATTATCCAATGAAAAAACTGGGCAAATGAATTGATCACAGTTCTCAAAAGAAGAAATGCAAATGGTCAGTAACATGAAAAAATGTTCAACCTCCTTAGCTATCAGGGAAATTCAAATCAAAACTACAGTGAGGAGAGTTAAGGGCTGGAAAAATGTATACCTAGCAAGGGGGGAACAAAAGAAAGCAGGTGTTGTGATACTAATTTCAGATAGATTAAATTTCATTCCAAAACTAATTAGAAGAGACAAAGGAGGACATTACATTTTAATACAAGGAACAATGGATCAAGAATCAATAACGCTCCTTAATATTTATGCCCCAAACATAGGGCACCTAGCTTTATAAGACAAACTTTATGGAATATAAAGAACTTTATTGGACCAGAATCAATAAATATGGGAGACTTCAATACCCCACTTTTATCAAGAGAAAGGTCATCAAAACAAAAAATCAACAGAGAAACGTCAAATCTAATCTCCATCCTAAACCGGTTGGATCTCACAGATATATACAGAATATTTCATCCACATGATGAGGAATACACATTCTTTTCAGCTTGACATGGAACGTTTTCTATGATAGATCACATGCTAGTCCATAAGAACTCCCTCAACAAATACAAAAAAGTAGAAATTATCTCCTGTCCCTTATCAGACCACAATGGGATAAAATTGGAGCTCAAGAACAAGAATAATTCCAGAAACTTTACAAACTCATGGAGACTGAATAATACACTGCTGAATGACCCATGGATTATTGATGAAATCAAATTGGAATTTAAAAAATTCCTACAATCAAATGATGATGAAAACACATCATACCAAAACATATGGGATACAGCAAAGGCAGTTTTAAGAGGGAGGTTTATAGCATAGTGTTTATAGCACTATGGATGAAGGCATTAAGTGCCTTCATCAATAAAATAAAGAAGAGCCAAATAAATAACCTAATGATGCATCTTAAGACACTAGAAAACCAACAAAAAATCAAGCCTAAAAGGAACACCCAAAAGGAAATTACAAAAATAATGGGGGAAATATCTCAATTAGAATCCAAAGAAATAATTCAAAAAATTAATAAGACTAAAAGCTGGTTCTTTGAAAAGATTAACAAAATAGACACCCCTCTGCCTAACCTCATCAAAAAGAAAAAGGAAAAATTCAACATAGTATGGATTATGAAAGACAACGGATCCATAACCACTGACTCCAACAAAATACAGAAAATTGTCAGGGATTACTATGAGAGACTGTATTACCAAAAATATGAAAATGCAGAAGAAATGGACAAATTTATTAACACGTATGACCTACCAAAGCTAACCCCGGAAGACATAACTGACTTAAACAAGCCCATTACATATACAGAAATAGAAAAGGTAATTAAAAGTCTCCCAACAAAGAAGAGCCCAGGTCCTGATGGATTCACTGCAGAATTTTACCAAACTTTTAAAGAAGATATAATACCTGTCTTCTCAAATTATTCCAAAAAACAGAAAAGGAGGGAACACTCCCAAACACATTCTATGAAGCTACCATCACCCTGATACCTAAACCGGGAAAAGATTCATCTAAGATAGAGAATTACAGACCCATCTCCCTTATGAATCTAGATGCAAAATACTTAATAAAATTCTGGCAAACAGAATCCAGCAGCATGTAAAAAAAGATTATCCACCAGGACCAAGTGGGATTTATGCCACAGATGCAAGTCTGGTTTAACATATGGAAATTAATTAATGTAATCCATCATATCAAGAAACTGGCAAACAAAAACCACATGATTATCTCAATTGATGCTGAAAAGGCCTTTGATAAAGTGCAACACCTTTTCATGATAAAAACACTGGAGAAGATAGGTATAACAGGCAAATACCTTAATTTCATAAAAGCCATTTATGACAAACCTACAGCCAACATTATATTAAATGGAGAAAAACTGAAACCATTTCCTCTTAGATCTGGAACAAGACAAGGATGTCCTCTCTCTCCTATTCTATTTAACATAGTAATTGAAGTCC
>VMDO01010775.1:0-70002 GCA_007922755.1 Pedetes capensis
CTCTCTTTCTTCCTTCCTTCCTTTCTTTCTTTCTTTCTTTCTTTCTTTCTTTCTTTCTTTCTTTCTTTCTTTCTTTCTTTGTGGTACGGGGTGTTGAACCCAGGGCTTCATACTTGGTATGCTTTGCAAGTGCTGGACCACTGAGCTGCACCCTCAGCCCATTTTTTTACTTTTTGAGACAGGGTCTCACTAAGTTACACAGACTGCCTCTGGTCTCGAACTTGTGATCCTCCTGCCTCTGCCTCCCGAGCTGCTGGGATTACAGTCTTGTGCCACCACGCCCAGCTTGTTTATGCATTTTCTTTGGCTGTTTTTGCATGTGACCTGCAATTCCAAAGTACTTACTGGCCCTTTAAGAACAAGTTTGCCTATTCCGTTAGTGATAAATACTCAGAATTATCTGCAGACCTTGTTAAATCACAGACTGCTGGACTTCAGCCCCAGGGCTTTTGATTCAGTAGGTTTAGGGAGGCATTGGAGAATTGGCCTTCCTTCCTTCCCTCTTCCTTTCCTTCTTTCCTTTCTTTCTTCTGTAGTACTTGGTTGAACCCAGTGCCTCCCACATGCTCAGCAAGTGCTCTACTACCGAGCTGCACCTCCAACCCCTTTTCAATATATATGTATTTTTTTAATCTTAAAACAGGGTCTCACTAAATTGCATAAGCTGCCTCTGGCCTCGAGCTCATCATCCTGCTGCCTTCGGCTCCCCAGTCACTGGGCTGACAGGTGTGCACCACACACCAGCGGAGAATTTGCACTTCCAATGGGTTCCCTGCTGCTGGTACTGCTGGCCCAGGGGCCACACTGTGAGTAGCCTGGTGCTATGGTTTGAATCTTGGATGCCTCCCAATGGCCCATGTTTTTAACTCTTGGACCCTAGGGTGGTGCTACTAGGAGGTGGTGGAACCTTTGGAAGGTCGGGCCTAGTAGGAGGTCATCAGGTTGCAGGGGACTGTGAGACCCCTGCCCACTCCTTGTTCTTTTGGCTTCCTGGCATGAGTGAACAGTTTTGCCCTTCCAAGTGCTCCTGCCATCATGTGCTGACTCTCCACAAACCCAAACCAATGGGCCCAATCAATTTTGGATTGGACTCTCCAAAACTGTGATCCAGAATCAATCTTCTCTCTTTATAGGTTGATTATCTCAGGTGTTTTGTTGTAGTGATGGAAAGCTCAAGCACAAGGGGTAGAAAAATCTGGCTTTGAACTTTGCCTTTATGGACAACAGACTGAACTGCATGAGCTTTGGGAAGTTACTAAATGTTTATGCCTCTCAGTTTGTCAATCTGTGACATGAGAGTTACTATAATTCCTATCTTCTTGGATTATTGTGAAGATTCAATGAGATAATGCATGTAATCCACTTAGCATGGTACCTACCATATGCAATAAGAAGTCAATTAAATGTTTAGTATAATTATGATAAAACCACACCTTGCTAAGGGCGGATCTGGAAAGAGAGACTGAGATAGAATGTCAGCTGCCAAGAAAACAAGATTTGAATCATTTAGATTTCCTTCTTTGCATAAGAATTTCCTTTAGTGTCAGAGCAGCAGAAAATTAAAAAATGGCTGGCTTTGCATCATGGCCCTGGGAATGGAGTACACGTTGAAAAGGATTGCAAAGGGAAAGTTCTAGAAGCATTTTTTAATGTTTATTACTCTCTCATCTGGAGTACTTTTATGTTTAAAAAGAAATGTGTAATTTCACACACGTGACTTGGGGCTTGCCTCTCTTAAATTTGCACAGTGTGCTATTACTTCTTTGCACAGATGATGCATTGATAATTAATGGGAGATAGGCAGGGTATGAAAGAGATGGGAAATAAATATTTATGTCCTCAAGAATTTATAACCTAATTTTGGATAAAACAGACCTTCATGAAATGGTGACATAAAATGACAGGCAGGGAATAGCCAGGAGGTACTGGTAATATATATCATCAGATTGTTCACAAATAGTCTAGAAGCATCAAGGATCACTTGAAGATCAGGTGGGATTGCTCAGCAGTCAGGGGCAATACCCTTATCCCATAACTGCCTTTCCCAGGATGATGCTGAAATTAACATAGCATGGTTTCAATTTAACAAGAGGTTTAGAAAGTAAATCACACTGTTGAAACTGATCAGGCAAATAGCTCTTACATGAGCGAACTGTGTTTTTCAAGTATGCATACTATGACAATTTTTTAATTAAAAAAAAATTTTTTTTTTGCAGCTGGCATGGAAAATACTAACGTAGTCTAAAGTTCAATAATTGTGACAGACAACAAGTCCAGCTCAAAAACAAAACAACAACAACAACAACAACAACAACAAAAAACAGAAAAAGAAAAGAAAGAAAGGGAATAAAAGGAAGAAAGAAAAAGAAAGAAAAGAGAAATCCCGCTAACTTTGAAAACTCAATCAGCAGATTCGACATACTTTATACACAGGATGGGAAATCGCTCTTGGAGTCAGCAGAAGGGATGAGCTCGCTAGCACAGGACAGGAATTTTCCTCATCTTTTCCTCGCAAGGAAGAAAGGCTGAAATAGACCCTGTTTGTGGCCAGGGAGGGAGACATTCGGGGAAACTTGGCTCCGGGTGCTGGATCTTGGAGAGGGCAGTTAATCATCACTTGGGTTACAGTTGCAGAGGACTTTTTCCAAGGGAAGACAGGACAGCAAGTGGGAAGAGCTCTCTGGAAGAGCCATCTCCCTCCCTGTGGCTGGCACACAGCGGAGAAAACTGTTGCCAGTACAAAGGACTCAGGCGCTTCTGCCCAGCTCAAAGTGGGAATTTGGCATGGAGTCCAAGCAGGCTCACCCACGAAAGCATTGGGGCTTGTCGTTTTGATGTGGGGCAAGACCCTGTCACACCTAATCTCTGCTTGTAACAGAATCACAATGCTGTCAGATGTTAAAGCCAAAGTGACTGATGATGGTGAACTCATCAGGAGAGGGAGGAGATGGCCTCCTGTTGATTACAGGGACAGTAGCCATGGTTCAGACGTGGCAAAGACAGGCTCAGTTGAGTCTGACACGCATATCTCTTTCTGGTTTTTAAGTTGCCAGAAGAGGAGATTTATGGAAAATGTCGGAGGCTTCCCGTTCTCCTGGGGAGACAATCAGGTCCTCAGCTCTCCCTTTGCAGGACCCCACTCCTGGTGAATTGCCTTAGCAGCCAGACGGGGTTACTGCAGACATAGTTTCTCAGAGTCCGCTTTCTTTATAAAAGAAAACAGTAGGTGGTTTTGGTTTATTTTGTTCTCTCTGGTAAATTAACTTTGATTTTAGAGCTTTTTGTGTGTAGAGGACTGGGGTGGTTTAGAATAGAAACCACAAAAGCACTCCAGTGCTGAGTCCTTAATTGTAGGTAACTTCTGTGCGTGGTGATGGGTGCCCTCCAGTCTCCAGCCAGGTCTGTGTGTCTCCTCCCTGTCCTGGGTGTGGCTGTTTTCCCTCCTTCTCACCCAGAGCTGTTGCCTGTCCTTGGAACTTTTGCTGCTTTTAGTTATTTTCATGGAGATTTTCACCAATAGAGTGGATAATCAGGGATGACTCCTGTTCATCTGGGCTATTGCCTTCCTTGGGATCTCGTTTACATGATTTATATCTCATTGGGGCTGGGATTTAGCTCAGTTGGTACAGGGCTGTTCTGTGCACTCTGACTCCCTGGGTTTGATCCCTAGCATAGCAAAAATGGGAGAAGGACCCAGCGGCCCACTACTGGAACAATCAGCCATTGCAAACCCTATGAATAGCAGAGAAGCACTGACAATAGAGCCAGGCATGGCACAGTGTTGGGGAGTGTTGCGTTCTGTTGTACATAGGGTCACTATGAGTTGGAACTGACTTGACACCACCACCACCACCACCACCACCACCACCAACAACAACAACAACAACAACAAATCTCATTTAAGTTAATCCCTGAGAGACAGACTTATACTTTAGTGCCAGGGTTTGGATAAGTGTCCCCCAAAGGTGCATGGGTTAAATACTTGATTGCCAGATTGTGGTGCTCTCAGGAGGTGGTGGAACCTTCAGGAGGTAGAGCCAAGGGAAAGGACGTTAGGCCATTGGGAATGCGCCTTTGATGAAGACATTGGGACCTCGGCCCTTCTTTCTCCTTTTGGTTCCTGTCTGCCATAGGTAAGCAGCTTCTTCTGCCAGGTGCTGCCATCATTATGGATGGCCTCACCACAGGCCCAAAGAACAAGTCTACTGACCATGGACTGAAGCCTCCAAAACAAACCTTTCCTCTTTTTAAGTTTATTGATCTCAGGTATTCATTATAGTAATGGAAAGCTAACATACTTAGTAAAGTTTACCAATAATGAGCATACTAGAGAAGGCAGGCAGAGATAGCCTTGAAATTACATAAATTAATGTATATGATGTGTGTATGTAGATTCACATACATACATTATATATATATATATATATATATATATATATATATATATATATATATATATTGCCTGCAGCCATACCACTATATGGCCCGATTCTATCAGATCTCAGAAGCTAAGCAGGGATAGGCCTGGTTAGTACTCGGATGGGAGAACGCCTGGAAACACCAGGTGCTATAGGCTTGGGAGAAGGACCTGGCAGCCCGCTCTGGACACACTCAGACATGGAAAACCCTGAGAATAGCAGAGAAGCACTGATATAGTGCCGGGCATGGCACAGTGTTGGATAGTGTTTCCTTCTGCCATACATAGAGTCTGTACGAGTTAGACTCTACTCAGCGGCACCTAACATCTACAACAGTAGTTCTGGAGGTCAGAAGTCTAAAATCAATTTCATTGATTCACTGAAATGCAGTTTGACAGACTCTCTGAAATTTAATTTCATTTACTAATGCCAGGGTGTTGACAGGGCTGGTTTCTTTTGGGTCTCTAGGGAAGAATCCATTTCTTGGCTTTTTCTGGCTTCTCGAGGTTACCTGCTTGCAGCAACTTCCTCCACCTTCAAAAGCTGCTGCAGGGCATCTTGAAAGCTTTCACTCTCTGATGTCTGCTCTCCTGTTGTTGTTGTTAGGTGCCGCTGAGTAGGTCTGACTCATAGCGACCCTATGTACAGTGGAACGAAACACTCCCTGATTCTGTGCCAGGCACATGATCTTATTTATGTTTAAGCCAATTGTTGCAGACATTGTGTCAATCCATCTGGTTGAGGGTTTTCCGTTTTTTCATTGAGCTGCCACTCTCCCAAACATGATGTCATTCTCCAGGGATTGGTCCCTCCTGACTACATGTCCAAAATATGTAAGATGCAGTCTAGCCATCCTTGCTTCCTAGGAACACTCTGGTTGTACTTCTAGGACAGATCTGTTGGCTCTTTTGGTAGTCCATGGCATATTCAATAATTGTCTTCAGCACCAGACCATATCTCATTCTCCACCTCCATCTTATATGCACCCTTGTGACCACATTGATCCACCCAGAAAATTCAGAATAATCCAGGATCATCTCTCCTTCAAAGGCCCTTTGCTCAGTAACATCTGCAGACTCTCCTCTGCTGGGTAAGTTTTCTAGTATATGAGAATTAGGGTATGTTATCTTTGGCGTGCCATTATTCAATCTGTAATGATAGAATGTACTTTTAGGCAAACATAGCAAAGCATATCATGGCGTGAATAAAATGCACCATTTGTGTACAAAAAACCAAAAAACAACAAAAAATAAGAGTCAATATCTGTTCTGTGTTCTTATATATACATACAATATCTTTGGAAAGATATCCAGGAACGTGTTAGCAGTGATTTGGGGTCTGATTGAGATCATAAATGGGAAGAGAATTTACTATTTGTTACTTATAATTTTTAAAATAGAATAGGCAACTGCCATAGAAAAATTGAGCTGCCATGTCATCCTTTTTCCTTCCAAATCTTCACAAGAGTTTTGACTGACAGCTTTTTGCCTCTGACGTAAAAAGAGACAAGGTAAAAGAAAGGTAACGAAACCAGATTTAACGACAATCCCCAAACCAGCTGTGTAGCATCGGGGAAAGTTGAAAGTTAACTTACCCTTCAGGGCTGCCTGGACATAAGAGCCTGACTATTTACCCAGTGGCTCCTTAGCTTCTGTTCTCTTAAAAATAGCTTGTGGGTCAGGATGTCATGTTATGTTTAGATTTTCAGTTCTCTACCTGAGTCTGACAAACTTTGTGGAAGGGCCAGGTAATTAATATTTGAGGCTTTGTGGGTAATATACACCTCTATCAAATATTCCTTAAATTTTTTTTTCTTGTACAACTCTTTAAACGTGTAAAGACTGTTCTGAGTTTGCAGGTGAGATCAGCAGTGCACGGGCTGCTAATCCCGATGCAGGCAGCAAGAAGCCCTGGGAGATTTTTATTTAACATTGACTGCTATTGTATGGTCAAAAGAGATCGCAGTTAAATTTTGCTATTTTTTAAAATTCCTAATTGTTACACAAACATGTTGTCCCATGTAATCTCAGTACTTCCCTACTCAGGGCAGGTGACAGAGGTGCACCTGCCTACGCCCAGGTTAGTGCCTGGTGGGGTCACATGGGACCCCACAATACCATTACAGTTGCAGATAATTTTTCAAATTTTATAATTGGTCTTATGAAAATTGTTGTTTTTATAACTTTTTAATATCTCTACTTTATAAAACCAGAAGAGAATTTTTTGTTATGGTTGTTTTAATTTGACTTTATTATAGGTTTTTTTTTTTTCCACAGTACTGGGCATTGAACCCAGGGCCTCGCGCTTGCATGCTCTGCAAGTGCTGGACCACTGAGCTGCACCTCCAGCCCATTTTTTTACTTTTTGAGACAGGGTCTCTGTAAGTTACGCAGACTGCCTCTGCTCTTGAAATTGCGATCCTCCTGCCTCTGCCTCCTGAGCCGCTGGGATTACAGGTGTTGCGCCACTGCACCCAGCTCACTGTATTGTAGTTTTTGAAACCTGGGAAAACTGATTTGAATTTTGTAAGTGGCTTAAGAAAAATTTCTTATTGTTTGATAATTATTTTACATGAATAAATGCTCTATTAGTAGCCTTTGAAAGGTGCTTTGGTTTATGTAACAACATAATAAATCATAACACCAAATAACTAATAAAAGGATTTTTGTTTTGTGGTCTTGGATGACCCTGCAAACCAATGTCCCTCAATTAAGTTGATACCAGTTAAGGGCTATACAGAAAATGGTATGGGCAGATTTTTTTTTTTTTTTTGATTGATTGTTTCTGGGGATGGAACCTACAGCCTTGTGCATACTAGGGAAGTGTGGTGTCACTGAACCCTACCCCTAGCCCTAAGACCAGATCTGAGGGTGGAAAGATCACTTTGAGAGGGCACAGCACAGCAGAGAGATTGAGGTGGTAGGGGAACTGGTTGGGAGGTGATGTTGTTAGGTGCCGTTGAGTCCGTGTCCGACTCATAGCGACCCTATGTACAATAGGTGAAACACTATTGTCAGTGCTTCTGCGCTATTCATAGGGTTTTCAATGGCTCATTGTTTTTGGGAGTGGGTTGCCAGGTCCTTCTCCCAAGTCTACAGGACCTGGTGTTCCCAGGCCGTCTCCTATTCAAGTACTAACTAGGCTGACCTTGCTTATCTTCTGAGATCTAATGGGATCTGACACCACAGTGCAGCCTGGAAGGTGACAGTCGCAGACAACTCCAAGGAGCTGTGACAGGGGTTCAGGAGGAAATAGTGACATTGCCAGGGCCTGGTGGTTGCAAAGACGTAGAGCAGCTGACTTCCCACGTGGAGGAATGAGTGAGCACACCTTTACAGGGGCAATGCAGCCCAGCAGCTCCGTGAGATATTCTCCTTGCCCCTTTGGGGTGGGTTGACAGGCTCTGGGTTCCCCCTGGTGAAAAGCCCAAGTCATCCCAGCAGGACTCATCCTTCCCATGGGCCCATCCCCCTCCCTTCTCCCTCTAGCTAGTGGCGGCTCCAGGGTCTTAGATTCAGAGTCTTACTTTCCTCTTCAAAGGAGTATTTCCATGGACTGTGGGACATCCCTGCTAGCTCCAGGCCCGAGCATTTATCCTAACTTCCTTCTGACTGTCCAGGGTGCGGGGCCCCTCCAGTGTTACCCTTTACACCCCATTTCTTTGGTTGACAATCAAGAACAGTTTCCTGGGCTGCGAGTGTAGCTCAGCGACAGCACACTTGCCCAGTACGCACAAGGCCATGGGTTCCTTTCCCAGCACTGCAAGAAAAGGAAAAGAAAAAAAATGAAAGAAAAAGAACAGTTTCTTATTTCAGGCATGGAAGATAGAGCAGGAGAAAGGGACTGTGGGTAGGTTTTAAATTCATTTCTTAGCCCAGGGCTGATTACATCGTCCCTTGTTGTGGGAAAAGGGCTGCTTCCCAGCAGACAATGTGTGGACATACCCTTTGAATGTTTTTTGTCACTTAGATTTCTTATGCTATTTATTGACCGGCTCCCTTTTATCCCAGGGCCCATCTCCCATTCCTTATCTGTGACTCCCTCCAAAGTGCCTCTTTCAACCCTTAGGGATATCTTTCTCTCCCAGGACATGAATACTTTTCTAAAGTTTTACTTGCAGTTCCCAGAATAGAATTCATGACACCCCCCCACAACCAAGAAAATAAAACTTTTGACTTCCCTCTCACATACTTTAATGCAACTCCTGGAATTACTTGTTTGATAGTGAGTTGCTCATTTTGATTAGCATAAATTTCCAACACCTTCAAATATATATGACCATAAGTCTAAGTTTCTACTCTCCTCCTTTCTGCTATTATAGTTGACACAAATTTATTGGTGAATTTGGGGATAAAAGTGGTTTCCTTTAATTATATATGACAGGGGTACAGGTCTCATTATATCTGGTCCTTTTATGTAACTTTGGTTTAAGGACATAAGGATCCTTATTTATATCATATCTAATCTTTTCTACAAAGAGTACTTTTCTTTTTTTCCTTCCTTTCTTTCCTTCTCTTTCTTTTTTTGCAGTATGGAAGAGTTGAACCCAGAGTCCCACATATACATTTTACAAGCGCTAAACCACTCAGCTGTATCCCCAGCCCATTTTCTTGTCCTTGTCTTCTTGAGACAGGTTCTCACTAAGTTACACAGGTTGCTTCTGGCCACCAACTTGTGATCCTCCTGCCTCTGCCTCCCAAGTCACTAGGATTAAAGGCATGTGCCACCATTCCTGTCTCTACAAAGAACATTTTCTCCTTTTACAACAGTTGCTTTACTCGGTGGCTTGGTTGTCTAGACTTTTAAAAAAAATGTTTATATGCTTTGTTACCATTTATATAATCCACTGATCATTTTACAAATCAATCCAGGGGCTGGGAGTGTAGCCCACGGGTAGAGCATGTGAAGCATACATGAAGACCTGAATTTGATCCCCAGCATTTTAAAAAGGGAGTCAATCCTAATGTGAGTCGGATAGTTACACTCAGACCTCAAACACCTCACTGGAGATGGTTGGGCTTTGGTAATAGACTTCTTGTGTTTCCCATGTAAGTTCCACATCAGACCATTTTGTTCTATTGTCTGCATGTTAGCGGCAGTAACAATGGCCATTGTGGAGCAGTGATAATAAGGACAGGCAAAAGAGCAGTTTTTAGCTCACATCTAGGGAGAGCAGACCGTGCTCCAGATACTGTGCACAGCTCTTGATTCACATTTCTTCATTTAGTTCTTATGGTTGCTTTGTGAGTTAGGCTTTTATCACGTCATTTCACACATAAGACAACAGAGAGCTTAACGAACTTACCCAACACTGGATAATGGTGCCAGGATTCACCCAGACTTTATGAAACAATCTGTTGTCCATTTGGGTCATTATATAAAGATGCATTTTGTTATGGCGTCTTCAGAGGAGTGGTGAAGGTGGGTGGAAATGAGTTACCATGCTCAGATTTCTGCTGCTTTTGGTTTTGGTTTTGGTCGTGACACAGGGTCTCCTTGGGTAGCCCCGGCTATACAGCTAGGGTCCTGCCTTGGCCTCTGCATGTACCAGGTAAAAAGGGAAAGGAAACATTTGTGCCTTCCAGGTTTTGGCTTCCAAAGTGGGTCTCCTGGTCCAAGTTCAAGTCCCTTCAAGATAGAAAATGGATGCTTCTGTACCCCCAAAACAAAACATCCCAAGAATGTGTAGCATTCTTACCTTGCAACATGTTTAAACAAGGGACAATGATACTTTTCTACTTGTTGAATCTGAATTGTTTGCATCTTCTCCTTGTTTCTTGCTTCTCCCACTTTGTTTGTTTGTTTGTTTCTTTCTTTCGTTCTCTTTTCTTTTCCTTTCCCTTCCTCCCTCCCTCCCTCTTTCTTTCTTTCTCTCTCTCTCCCTCCCTTCCTTTCTTTCTTTCTTTCTTTCTTTCTTTCTTTCTTTCTTTCTTTTTCTTTCTTTCTTTCTTTCTCTCCCTCCCTCCCTCCCTCCCTCCCTTTCTTTCTTTCTTTCTTTCTTTCTTTCTTTCTTTCTTTCTTTCTTTCTTTCTCTCCCTCCCTCCCTCCCTCTCTCTCTCTCTCTCTCTCTCTCTCTCTCCCTTCCTTTCTTCCTTCCTTCCTTCCTTGCTTGCTTGCTTGCTTGCTTGCTTGCTTCCTGATGGTGGGTTGGAGCCTAGGGTCTCATGCACACTAGGCAAGCCCTCTACCCCTGAGCTGAGCTGCACCTCATCCTGATTCCCCACTTCTTTAGCTGGGTTTTGGTGACAGTGTGAAGGAGCTGTGTGTCCTGGTGCAGGCTTTCAGCACACCCCACACTCAAATCCCCTGTGACGTAGGAAGATTGACCCCAGATCTAAAAGTCCTTCTGAGAACTGCCCATTGGCTCCCTGGCTCTGGTTCCCATTTCTTTTTTCCATAATCTTCACATTCCCCAGTGCTTTCTATTGTACTGAACTTTCTCTTTCCTAGATTTACTGAAAGGCATCACTCCAGCTGCCTCACTCCAACTTTTTTTTTTTTTTTTTAAGTAGTGGTGCATTTTCTGGTTACTTCCTGGTGAAGGCTAGAATTTAGGGATAGAAACACAGACAGCTGTGGTTTGCACAGGAAGAAAAAAGATGAGCCTTTCCCCCCATGGTTGTGGAGCTGAGTTGGCAGGGGAAAGCCATGGGTGGCTGCCTCTCTGTTTACCCATCTAAAGCAAGCCTGGCAAGGGGTGGGCTGTAGGGGCCTAAAAAGTGATGCTAGGCTCTCTGAACCTTCCTTGGGGCTGGTAATAAAAAGGTCTACAGCCTGCTGATTAGGGACTGTTGTTTCGGGGGCTATTATATATATATATACTTTTGCAGGGAAGAAGCCCACGTGTGAATACCAGCTTTGTTTGGGGATGTGGTAATTTTCAGTGAAAATCACACTATTTCTATTTTATGGGGCTTTCAGGGGGCTGAACACAGGATTTTGTGCATACATTACAAGCACCCTGCCACTGAGCTGCACCTCGAGGCCCTCCTTTTTATCTCTTAAACCGACACAAGGTGTGGCTAAATTACTCAGGCTGCCTCTGGCCTCGAACCTGCAATCCTCCTGCCTCCATTTCCTGAGTTGTTGGGATTACAGGTGTGCACCACTGCACGTGCCACCGTGTATTTAGTCACAGTATTTGTACCCTGGGTTATGTCTGCTCCACAGCAGCCACTCCCTAAGTTTGAGGCATTTCACAGAATGTCTGGGCACTGGTGTGGGCCAGCTTACCCAAAACCATCCTGGGAATGTGAGCAGCAGCTCTGGGAGTCCCAGGTTCGAAGGCAGGGCAAAAGGTTCCTTGAGCTCTGTAACTTCCCAGTTCTTCCAAATGCTAAGGGATATTCCTGAGGTTTCAGCTTAAAATCCAGTTGTTACTGGGTTTGTTTGTTTGTTTTGGGTGGCAGGGTTTTGCTATGTTGCACAGGCAGGCTCTGAACTCTGGGCTCAAGAGATCCTCCTGCCTCAGCCTCCTGGATAGCTGGAACTACACGTGTGCACATCCAGGTTTTTACAGAGCAGTATAATGTTCCAGTAAAAGGGAGGATTTAGAGATCCTCAAATCCAATGTCCATTCCACAGTTGTGAACATAGAGGCTGGAGGATCCAATTACATGTTCAAGGCCACACATTTAATGGTACCAAGAGCAGGACCTGAACTCTATATGGCCTGACTGCCAACCTCGAGCTTTTTACTCAGAGGCATTAATATAATGATGTCTGGATCATCCCCTTTCTTTTGGTTCATTGAATCAGTTGTGTCCAGACTTTCCCCCCAGTACTCCTTATGTGCCCACCCTTGCTCCAGAGTTCAGATGGCCTACTGTCTCTCAGTTGTCACATCTTTAAGTAGCTATACTGAGTGGCATCTCTGATTTTATAGATAAAGTGAAGACTAGAACCATTGTTTTCCCTAAGCAGAATGTGTGTGCGCGCGCGCGTTTTGCTTGGGATTGAACCCAGGGACTAGTGCATGCTAGGCGTGGGCTCCACCCCTGAGTTGCACCCCTGCCCTTTTTAAATTTTTTTATTTTGAGACCATGTCTTGCTAAGCTATGCAGGCTGCCTCTGGCCTCAAACTTGTGGTCCTCCTGCTTTAGCCTCCCAAATTGCTGGGATTATACGAGTGTGCCACCTGGCTCTAAATAGTGTTATTTTAAGATGAGAAAGGATAATGAATAAAAGGTTCACATTTTCACTTCTTGTCCTGTAAGAAACTGTGAGCACTTTTAGACAGAGCCCGGGGGCATTTCTTTCCCTATTTGTTGAGATATGCCTGCTTTTTTCTTTTAAACATGAAAAGTGCTTGGTGCAAGGGGGCCCTTGAGCTGCTGCAGACTTTACTGCATGCCCTCTACATGTCACGCTGTCTCAAGGGCGGCGTGAAAAGTTCAGGTTCAAGCTGACAACTGGCGCCCTTTGCCCCACTGTTTTTCTTAACCACCTGCCTACGTGCAGAGGCTGCCCCAGTACCCAAGCTTCCAGCAGTCTGGTGCAGAGCATTCTGCATTTAGGGAAACAAGTAGTGGGCAGAAGGAGGAGGGCTCCCAGACTGCCAGTGATTTGGGGGATGTTGTGGATGGGGAATTGCGTTTTCCTAACCATGAAAAGTGATGTGTAGGGGTAGCTGATGACTGAAAAATCATGTAGACTTGCCCTCAAGGCCTTTTTCTTGTCTGGCTGTTGTATCCTAAGGCATTTGATTTTGGAGCCGATTGGGACTTGGGTTGGTGGGTGGGGTCCTGAGCTGCAGAGGTGTATGAGAAACTAGCTGAAAAGCCTAATGAATGGATTTCAGGTTATTTCCAGGAATACATATCCAATATGCCACTTTGTGTTGAAAAATGAATAAATATAGCATGCAGGAATGAATGAAGCACTTAGCAGAACTGTTCCCCATTGGCAGGGAATGCGTCGTGCATGTGCGCTCTGAGCCTCTGGGAAATGCAGAAACAAGGAGTGCTTTGTTAAGAATTAAGAACACTGGGATGCTTTCTACCTATCACACAAGCCTCGGCATCATCACTCTGAATTCAACACATAGATTGTTTTATTTCCAGGATGTTTTAAAAAAACTCGACATAGCCCTTTGACTTGATTTTGATTTTAGACCTCAGTTTCATGGCCAAAGCATACATCCTGGAGGAATAGTTACCATTTCTTTACTTAAAACAAGGACAACAACAGTATACTGGCTGATCTTGTGTTTATAAAGTGACTTTTCTACATCTGCCTTGTGAATTTCCTTCTTAGCGAAGTGGTCATTAAAAAAAAAAAAAGAGGAAGATAAAAACAAACGAAAAGAAATGGGAGTAATTTAAGTAAAGAATAACTTCCTTTTTATTAGGTTTAACTTGAAACCAGGTATCATATTTATATAAATACTATGGAAAATATTTAACCTATTCATAGAGGTTAAGTAACTAACTGATAAGCTTTGTAGGGAAAGTGTGTTTAAAATGCGTCCATTAAACGCAAACTTGTGCCAGGCAATTTTTCAAATTTTCAAATACATACCATGAGGGAACTGAAAAGGAGGCTGGGGAACCGAAAGAATTTCTGGTGAACAAATACAGTTGTTCATTGTAGAAATCATGGTTACTTTATGTATAAGAGGGAGCAGAGTGAGTCAAAAAGTCAAAATAACAGGACTTAGAGGAAAGTCTTAATGATACAGTTTAGTTTTCTGTAAAGGCTAAGATAAATTTGTTCAGCAGCTGGCTGGAGGAAATCAGAGGGGCAAGATATTTTAGCTGGGGCTCTTTATAAATAATACATGAAATGATTAGAGGAGAAGATTGGGAGGTCGGGGAATATTCCCAGAACTTCTGGGAGACTGAGAAAACTGTTTATAAAGAGAAAGATGAGGTAATGATACATTTGTAGATTTCCTTTTAGAAAAGAATGAAATAGAATTTATCCTTCAAGCCGGGACAAAAAAGTAGCCCGTACTGATAACTGATAACTACGCCAAGACAAAAGTCATAACCAAACACTCTCATAGGCCATCCTGCATTTACAGTCACCTTTTCTTTGACCCATCTAATATTACACACACACACACACACACACACACACACACACACACACTATCAAGCAGCTAAGATTATATGAACCTTTATCTTTGCTTTTATTTCTTTTGGGAAGGCAGATAGATTGTATGCATATTTTTAAGGATTTGTGCTTTTTTTGCATTAAAGGATAGATGTTCATAAAAAATTCAGACAACAAAAATTGTACAGCTGAAAAGTGAATTCCGTACAGATCAACTACAAAGGGAAAGTCTTATCGACATCATTCAGAGCCAACAGTTATTGCCTTTCGTTTATCGACTCATTTAAAATTCTCTGTTCTCGCTTTTTAGGGCAAAGGGAGAGATGCTGGAGATGGGAGCCAAGCCGTCATGCTAAATTTTTCTATTCTTGTTAGATGTATGCATATAGCTTTATATCAATAAGATCTTGTAGCTGTACCACTGTGGCGTCTGATCCTGTCAGATCTTGGAAGCTAAGCAGGGTCAGGCCTGGTTAGTACTTGGATGGGAGACTGCCTGGGAACACCAGGTGCTGTAGGTTTGGGAGAAGGGCTTGGCAATGCATTCCCAAAAAACAACCTGCCATTGAGAACTCTATGAACAGCAGAGAAGCAGTAACAATACTGTTTTGCCTGTTGTACATACAGTCCCTATGAGTTGGATACCAACTCAACGGCACCTAACAACATACAAGTTGTTTAATAGCCTGCTTTTAGTCCCTTTAATATTGTAAATTTATATTATTAATGTGGTGAATATCTTTCCATACATTAAATGTTAGTTTTAGTGGCTGCATAGTAGTCTATTAGTTTAAAAAGTGTTAAAACTGATTTAACCAATCCTCTATTTATGGACATTTATTTCCAATAAAATATAAACAACACTATGTTAAACGTTGTTGCTGTTAGGTGCTCTTGAGTTGAGTCTGACTCACAGCGACCCCTATAGAGTTTTCAATGACTGTCAGCGGGGCGTACATTTCCTATTCATTTGATTATTTCTGTAGAATTTATTTTTAAGTGGAATTGTTGAATTATATAACATATATTAAATATGTTAAAAATGTACGTGTGTGCTGGGGTTTAGCTCAGTAGGTAAAGCTCCACTCTGTAGTCTTTGAGGTCCCAAGTTTGATTCCCAGCGCCGCAAAAATGGTAGAAGGATGTGGCAATCCACTCCCAAGGCAATCCTGAAACAACCAGCCATTGAAAACCCTATAAGGGTCGCTATGAATCAGACACGACTCAAGTCGACAGCACCTAACAACAACAACAACATGTATGTCTTATATATTAATATGTTGTTTTAACTTTTTGTTGTTGTTGTTGGTGGTGGTGGTTTTTTTTTGTTGTTGTTGTTGGCGTTTGTTTTTTGAGACAGGACCTTGTTACACAGCTCAGCTCATTCTAGCCTGGAACTTGCTTTATTTATTTATTTTTTTTCGGTTCTGGGGGTTGAACCCAGGGCCCTGTGCCTGCATGCTCTGCAAGTGCCGGACCACTGAGCAGCACCCTCAGCCCATTTTTTTTTTTTACTTTTTTGAGACAGGGTCTCTCTAAATTACACAGACTGCCTCTGATCTCAAACTTGGATCCTCCCGCCTCCACCTCCCCAGCGGCTGGGATTACAGGGGTGCACCACCACGCCCGGCTCTGCCTGGAACTTGTTTTGTAGCCCAGGCTGGCCTCAAACTCTGAATCTTCCTGCCTTGGCACCCTTAGTGTGTACCTGCAACCCCAGGATAGACATTATTTTTCTTGTTGTTTTCTGATAATGCTGTGGATTGAACCCGAGGCCTTGTACATGCTGGGTAAACACTCTACTACTGACCTATGTCCACAGCTGTATTAATATTTAAATGTAAATTATTTTGATGCAGTTACACATTGCGTAACCATGGAGATGCATCCTGAGAAATGCATCACTAGGTGATTTAGTTGTATGAACAGCATAGAGCAGAGTGATAGAAACTGAGGTGGCTGCACCAGGCGATATGATCCTATGGGACCTCCATTGTACATGCAGTGTGTGATCAAAACATCATTAGGTGGTGATATAATGTAAGAGTTTTATTTGTTAGCATGACTGGGTCAAGGAATACACAGAGAGCTGCTCCAGTGTTATCTTTGGGTGTGTCTCTGAGGCTGTCTCAGGAAGAGATTAGGGTTTGAAACAGTAGACTGAATAAAGAAGATCTTCCCTCACCAGTGTGGAGGTCAATTCTTTGAGGGCCTGGATAGAGTATAAAGGCAGAGGAAGGGAGAATTTACTCTTTCGCCTCAGGAACTGGTACACCCGCCTTCTTTCTCCTGCCCTTGAATGTCAGAATTCCAAGCTCTCTGGTCTTCCAGCTCTGGAACTTGCACCAAGGTCCCCATCCTGTCCCTTCAAAGGAGTTTGGCCTTAGACCAAGAGGTACGTCATTGGCTCCCCAGTTCTAAGACCTTTGGAGGTGAGCACTGAATTGTACCACTTGATTCCCTGGCTCTGTGGCTTGCAGACAGAATGTCATGGGACTTGTTTGCCTCTGTAATCATGTGAGGCAGTCCATAATAAGTCCTTTCTTTTCCATGTCTGCAGATCCTCTTGATTTTGTTTCCCTGGAAAACCCAGGCTGATGCAAGTCATGATCAATTTTCCCATTAGGAAGGTTTTATAAATTTACCGATTTACCCACAGAGCGTGCAAATTCCTGTCTCATCACATCAGGGCCAAAATTGCATATCGGTAATTAAATTCTTTTGCCAATCTGAGAGGCACAAGAGAACATCTTGATTTAATATCCATTTCTGTGATTAATAACAAAATCAAACACCTTTTAAAATGTTACTTGGCCATTGGTATTTCTTACATGAGTTGCTTGAATCTGTCATATGGGAATCTGATCTTTAAACATCTCAAAAAGAAAAGCACATGTCACATCCCTCCAAGTCACTTCTGCATTTTTCTTATTAGCATCACTACCCATGTGATTGCCCAGGATAATAGCTTCAGAGTTGGTTCTCGTTTTTCTCAACTTCTACACCCATGCTGACCTCTGTTGTTGTTTTTGGGTGCTGTTGAGTTAGGTCTGTATCATAGGGTTTTTAATGGCTGGTTGTTTTGGGATTGCTTTGGGGGTTGATTGCCATGTCCTTTTCCCATTTTTGGGGTGCTGGGGATTGAACCCAGATCCTCAAAGAGTGTGGAGCAGCACACTACCAACTGAGTTAAACCCCAGCCCAATGCTAGCCTCTGGTGTGGTTCATTTCATTTCTTGAGAGGTTTCTCAAATTGGCCCTTCTTTTTGATTTCCTCAACCACTGATCTAGGGCTTTATTTTGGTAGGTTTCTAACTGCTAGCACAAGACCATAGGTCCTGTTGGATTTTGCAGTAGGAGACCCACCATCAGAATTTGAGTTCTCCCACATTCCATGAAAGTCCTTATTATGTCACTTGCTAGACCATTACTTATTTATTTTTGTATTTCTAGTGCCTGACACATAATGTTGTTGCTACATGTGGTCAAGTCAGTGTCTGACTCATAGCAACCCTATGTACAACAGATGAATCACTATTGTCAGTGCTTCTCTGCTATTCATAGGGTTTTCAATGGCTGATGGTTTTTTGGGAGTGGGTTGCCAGGTCCTTCTCCCAAGCCTAGAGCACTTGGTGTTCCCAGGCGATCTCCCATCCAACTACTAACCAGGCCTGATCTTGCTTAGCTTCTGAGATCTGATGGAATCGGATGCCACAGTGGTACGGCTGCAGGCTGACCCATAATGAAGAACACATAATAGGTACTTGACTAACAAAGTAATCTCCTCTCTTCTCCCCACTGACTCTTCTATGTTGTTACTATCTCTTTAAAACACAATATTTGCCTCTTGCAAATTGTTGCTGGTACCCGCTGTGTTTGGCATTGACACTGGGCTCAGATAATCCTTTGATGTAGGCGGTTGTTCTATGCCTTATAGTATGTTTACTAGCACCCTTGGCCTCTCCACCCATTGATATCAGAAGCATTCTCCTCTCTTCCTCCTCACCTTGGTTATGATGACCAAATAAGTCTGCAGATGTTGATGCATGCTCCATGGGGAACAGAATCACCCCTGATTGACAACCACTGGCCTACAGTGAAAAGTCAAACTGCATTATCATGTCTTTCATAATCTGGCCCTGGGCTACCTTTCCAGCCTCATTGGTTGCCTTTTCTGAATGATTGTTCAGTTATTTTGAGAAAGAACTCAGGGCCTGGACTCTGAAAAGGACTACCATATTGTAATTTTTTTAAAAATATATGTTTGCAATTTAGCATTTTCCCAGGAAACAAAAGTAATAATTAGATAAGGAAAAATATCTGCCATGTGTAAATTGTATAAAAATTCTTCAAAGTTGGAATTTTGTACCTTAGAAATGAACGATCTTCTGTGGAACTCTGGCTACCTCATTGCCAAGGTAAACAAGAGTCAAGCTAGAATGTGTCTTTGATGCCTGGTGTTCTTATTAACTAGAATGGGGTGAGAATGAAAGTATTTCTGCAGCAAATGTTCAGGGGATTTGAGCACCCATTTACGGCTGTAACCAGGCCAGAATTTCCTTTTTGAGGTTGGGCAGAATCTGATCCAAAAACATGAACACAACAGGAATGTTTCTGGTCAGTTTTCTCAAATCCACCAGAGGGTTCCCACTGAATTTTCTGACAAACTTCGCCTATATATTGCATCTACAAGACAAGGGAGCGTTTATGTAAAATGTTTTTTTCCCCTACGGGTTACTTTGACAATTCCAGCCCTCACTTTCTCCTCTGTTCAAGCGACATCTGAGAAGGGAGACCACAACAGCATAGCATTTTATAGATCGGCCTGATTAAAACCAGCCCTCTCTATGTCCTATCATGGACGAGACACACGGTTTTTGTCAAGAGACCCGCTACCAGCAGAAAAGGTTTTGATGCCATTGCTAGTAAGAAATAAGTAACTAGATCCTTGGTCTGTTTTACGCCAACTTTATAATTATACTGTTTCAGTGGTAAACCAGACCCTTGAGCCAAGGGTAATTTAGAAACTGTGCATTTGAATTCTTTTTCTCCTTCCTCTTTAATGTTCATCTCGGCTGCCTCTCCATCTTCCTTCAAACATATAATTTTCTTTCATTCCCTCTGCACCCTAGATCCTTGTTTCTGTGACTCTCTATCGCAAAATTCATTTTGTTCCACTCGTGCTGAGACATCATGGCCAACAATCAAGGCTGCACATATGCAAACCTAGATCTGTCCTAGAAGAAGTGCAACAAGAATGCTCCTTGGAAGCAAGGATAGTTAGACTATGTCTTTCATATTTTGGACACGTAGTCAGGATGGACCAATCCCTGGAGAAGGACATCATGTTTGGGAATGTGGCAGGTCAACAAAAAATAGGAAAACCCTCCACTAGAACAGTGTCTACAATAATGGGCTTAAACATAAATAAGATCGTGTGCCTGGCACAGAATCAGGGAGTGTTTCGTTCTGCTGTACATAGGGTGGCTATGAGTCAGACTCGACTCCATGGCACCTAACAACAACAGTTCTGGAGTGTGCTAACCCTGTGTGTGGGTGTCACTACTCTGAGCTCCCTGGTTTGCCTCTGGGTCTGAAGGGCAATTTGTGGCCTTCTATTGTGCTTTGGCTGCCTATGTGTCAAAGAATCAACCTCTCTTTTCTCAGACTAGGAGCACATTCGAGATTATGTTCTCGAACATTTATTAAGCTCTTCCCATTTCTGGGACCCTTTTGTACTCAGAGTTCTTTTGATAGAAAAAAAAATATTAAATATAGAAAACTTTTGAAAACCAGAGCTTCTTTGGTAAAAATGTTCTAGTCTTACTTGCATTTTACATCCCGTTCTTCCTTATTTTCTTCCTTCACCCACCCTGATTCTTCTTTTTTCTTCCTTTTAAGCTATACTTGGGGGTGGTTTTTTAAAAACTCTTAAGTGTACCTTAAATCCTAATCCTTTTTTTTCAGCTGAAAGTCATCCAAACCGTATGCATTTCAATTGGACACTCCTCCAGCCAGTGCCAAAGACCCTTTATCATATCTGACCAAATTATTTAGGACACTGCTAGAATGTATTGATTCTTCCAAGATCTTTAGAAGGATCGTCTGTTACCAAATTCCAGATCATTCTTTCACATAGCAGCACCAAACAACAAACTTGACAGTAATTCTCATCTAGAACTGCCTTTTTTTTTTACATTTCTTTTTTTTTTCTTTTTTCTTTTTTTTATTCCCCCCCACCCCCGCTTTTTTTTTTTTTTGAGATAGAGTCTTCTTATGTAGGCCAGGTTGGCCTTGAACTCGCTTTGTAGCTCAGGCTAGCCTCAAACTCCTGATCCTTCTGCTTCAGCCTCCCAAGTGCTGGGATTATAGGTGTGTAGCACCAGGCCCTGACCGTTTCTTCTTTTTTTACTCTTTCTCACTCCACCTTCCTTATCCTCCTAGCAGTCACTTCGTTTGACTTGTGTCTCTCCATCCCCCTCTCTCTCATGAACACTAATCCTCTGCTGAGAAGTCAGGCTGGAGAGTGGCTGCCACACGGCCACCCTGCGGGGTACAGAGGGCAGCCAAAGTTCCCTTAGGGGACAGCTGTTTTCCATTTCAAGAGTCTCAACATTGTAGCTTAGCTGATTGTCTTTTCACCTCTATGTTGGTCTTACTCGTAGCTAAAACGTACCTCGCTATTTTCCCTAAGCCCTTTGGGGCTGCTGCTCCTACCTGGTCAGCTGCCAGTCCTCTGGGTGAGCAGCTTGCCAGGCAGACCCCAAGGGAGTCCACGTAAGCCACACCCCCTAACCCAGGGGAGAAATGAAGGCAATTTTGCTAAGGGTCACTGGTGAGGAAAATTGGTTGATTGAGTTATTACTCAATGGCTTTTCAAATCTTCTCATTATTCTGAGAGAAGCGAGTTCGTTCTGCAGCTTGTCAGCCCCGGTTCCCTTGTCCAGAGATAAAGCCAAATCCACAGGAATCCTGCGGATGGTGAGGTTTGGAGGCCATACCTTGGAAACAAACCACACAACCTGACTGGGAAGCGCTGCCCCTCCATGCAGAACGTGACCAACTTTTGCCTGTTTTAAGTGAAAACATCCCAGAACGGGGAAGCGGATTCTGAGAGTGGAATGCTTTGTAGTTATGATCTTTGAGGGGAGGCAGGGCGTGTTAATAAATGAGAGCGCCGCTTGTCAGACCACCCTTCCTGCTCCCAGGCGCCCTCTCTTCAGGGAACCCCATGATAAAGATCATTAATATTTTCCTGAAGGTAGCTGAGTCAAGGGGAAGCTGTGCTGTATGAATTGTTTGCCAGATTACTTGCACATTTATTAACCTTTTGTCTCAATTGCTACAGAGCCTTTTGCATGCATATACACATTTATATACATATGTATTTGTGTGTATATCACACACTTATGTGTGTGTGTGAGTGTGTGTGTGTGAAATCTCCTTGTATATTTATATCTGTCTGCATGTTTAACCTGGCTCTGCAAATACCCAAGTGAACAAAGACATGTGGCTTACTGTCTCTGGGCCTCAGTTTGTCCATCAGTAAACTAAAGGGACTTGTAGGAGTGCATTGTGGGAAGTGCCTTTGTCTTGAACAGAATGGTTATATTTTGTTCCCCACCTCCAGCTCAGTTCCAGGCATGGGGTGGGCTCTCAGTACAAAACAATGTGCTTGTGCTTAATTTTTCATTTTGTTATTGTTGTTGTTGGGTGCCGTCGAGTCCGTATCCGACTCATAGCGACCCTCATAGGGTTTTCAATGGCTGACTATTTCGGGATTGCCTTGGGAGTGGATTGCCAGATCCTTCTCCCATTTTTGCGGTGCTGGGAATTGAACTCAGGACCTCAGAGACTGCAGCGCAGTGCTCTACCAACTGAGCTAAATCCCAGCCCTTATGTACTTTTAATTTTTTGAATGTGGAAATTAAAAAAAAATAAAATAAATGTTTTTAAAAGCCTATGCTTGTGCTCAATGTGAGCCATACAACTCCTAGGTTTGCGCCTAGTGCTAATGCTTTGCAATTCTAATGTTTTTAGACATTTGGGTTAGGAATTGAGCAGCGGGAGGAGGGAAAATAATCAGCATGCATGCTTGTTCTCGAAGACACTCTGGCTTCATATCAAGACCTGATCAGAGGAACGTTTTCTTTCCCTTAGAGACCTTGATTGGTCTGCCAGGTTAAAGGCAAGGCACAAACCTAGGCTAGCTTGACTTTAGCAAGACATGGGACTCAGTGTGGGAAAATACTTACCATAAACCTCAGTGGAGGCTCTTTTGCCTCTTACCCAGATTGCAAATTTACCCGTTCTGGTATGTCTTGCACACCGCTGCTGGCTTAAACCTCTTAAATGCCACTTTCTTCATTAAAAAACCGGAGTGACTCTCCATGAGCTTTCTGGTGATTCCCAAAGCCCTCAGCTTGGCATTTTGCCACTTTTTGTTTCAGCTTTTTTTTTTTCTTCTAGGGGTGTCCCACAGGTCTGTCTCTCTAGTGAGAAGGGTCTTCTAATGGCTTTTCTGTACCAGGGGCAGCCCTGTCCTATCCTACACCTGTTCTGTTCCCATCCCTACTGGCCCACCTGGAATACTGTGATACACAGCCCATGAGGCCCCATCCCATTCTGGTCCTCCCTTTAGATTTCAGGACAAAACTTTCCTTCTCTATCAAAATTTCCTGGTGAATCTGCTCAGGAGGACTTCTTCATCTAGTTTTCCAAGTTGCTACAGTCTGTATGACACTGTTTTATGCACACAGCTCCTAGAGAGGACTGATGGTACTTGGTATGTGTCTGAGGAGCCCAAGGAAGTGACTACTGGCTGGCAACTGAAACTTTTGGGCAAGGTTAGAAGATATCTAGATACTGCATTTGAAGGAGTCCAAGTAGAAGGTAGTTTCACAGGAGTGCAAGCATAGGATGAGAGATCATATTAATTGCTTCTGCATGGCTGTGACAGAATGGCTGGCAAAAACAACTTAAAGAAGGGAAGGTTTATTTTGGTTCCTGATTTCAGAGGATCAGTCGATATTGGTGGGGGAGGCACGGCAGAGCGGTTCACATCATGATGGATCAGAGAGCGGAGATCAAAAGAAGAAGCAGGGACCAGGTAACTTTCAAAGGCCTTCCTCTGGTGACCTACTTCCTCCAACCAGGCCCTGTCCTCCAAAGATTCCAACAGCCTCCCAAAACAGTACCACCAGCTGGAGGCCACACACATTCAAAACTTGAGCCTGTGAGAGATATTTCGGATCCAAACCATTACAGGGATCAAATCTGCACCCCACCCCCCCAATCGGCAGTGAGTGTAGGAAAATAGAAATGGTTTCCTGGAGAGGCTGCGAAGTTCCTTTTCTGGGTAGCGTCTTTAAGGTTGGTTAGGCTGTAACTTGTCACTGATGGTTTAGGAGAGATCCTGACCAAGACAGAAACTTGAAAACACGGACAACCTCCATGATCCCATATAACCCAAAGACTTAACATTTCTAAAATAACTCAGATTTTTGACTTAAAAAAGTGAAAATTCAGTTAAAAATAGATGATAACGTGTTGATATTTAGAAATCAATGTTATAGGGGGTGACGGTGTGTTCAGTGGTAGAGTGGTTGCTTAGTATACACAAGGCCCTGGGTTTGATCCCCAGCACAAAGAAAAAAAAAAGTGTTACAATCCCATGAAAAATTTCCTATTGTTCCCCCCTCTTTTTATTTTTTATCATACCCCCACCTCGTTTTTAATTTTTTTAAAACTTTTTGTGATGGTGGGGATGGATCCCAGAGCCTCAGGGCATGCTAAGCAGACACTCTACCAGCTGAGCTGGAACCCCAGCCCTTCTATGTTGTTCTTAATCAAGCTAGGAAACGACAGCGCTATTAAAATTGTCTTAGTTAATAGATCCTATAGGGGGCTCGGATTTAGCTCAGTTGGTAGAGTGCTGCACTGCAGTCTCTGAGGTCCCCAGTTCAATTCCCAGCACCGCAAAAATGGGAGAAGGACCTGGCAATCCACTCCCAAGGCAATCCGGAAACAGCCACTGAAAACCCTATGAGGGTCACTATGAGTCAGATACTGACTCGATGGCACCTACAACAGCAACAACATGTGAATATATAGTTACTTAAGGAATTTGTTATAAAAGCAGACAATAGGCATTGAAGTACTTTGACAAAGATGAAAAGCCCCCCAAAGAGAAATCTTTCTCTTATTAGAAACAATGTGCCACGCGCCTTAGTCTCAGCTTCTCCGGAGGCTGGGGTAGAAGGATCACTTGAGTCTAGGAGTTCGAGACCAGTTTGAGCCACATAAGGAAACAGTTTCAAAAAGAAAAAAAAAAAAAGCACTTTTTTTTTTTTGTTTTCTGACTGGGATTTTATGACAGGCGTCTTCCTAACCAGAGGGCAAGTTTGCCCCAAAGTTCTTAACCTTTGCCCTTCCTCTGCTTGTCTTAAATCAAGAATTACCAGATTAAATCTCCACATTCTCTCAAGGGCCCCCTTAATTCATCTTTTACTGGATTCTTGAGTAAAGTTTTTCTTCATCTCAGTTACTTTGCCTCCTTTTTATAGAGAGCTCTACTCGGAGATCAAAGACAACCTGTAGCAGTTTATGAGGAAGAAAGGAAGTGGGAGAGGGATCCTAAACTCCTTTCGGGGGTGTTCTAGAGTCGTGAATCTATCTGGAACAGCTGACATCTGCTGTGTCTGTAAGAGCTGGGACAACAGTACTGCTCCAAGGTGTGGCAAGAGGCACCTGTGAGCTGACCTCTGAATGCTGCTCCTCACCCCAGTCTGAATCAGTGGATCTCCAGGCTGAAGTTCCCTCTGTATACAGATGCGCAGCGCTGGGGATGGAACCCAGGGCCTTGTGCATGCTAAGCAGGAGCTTTACCTCTGAGCTCCAGCCCAGCCCTGGGTTCCTTTTGAATAATTTAGATGATTGGGCTCTGTTTCATGATTCACCAGGTCCCCAGTAAGTCCTAAACCTTCATGTTTCAAAAGGCTTAACGGCGTCCTGAGGCTTGAGCAGCACCCAGTATCATTGATCTAGGCTCCTGGTGCTTAGCAATCTCTTTAATTTGGTCATCTTCCCTACAAGTCTGATTATTTTTTTCAAAGGGATCCCAAACAAGAATTTGATTACTGCTGACTCAAGCCACTGGAGGAGAATAACGGGAAAACTTACAAAAATGGGGAGGCTTCAGAACTAAGACTACCTAAATTAAACTGTTTTGGAAAAGATTTTGCCAACTTGTACCATTTTCAGAGGCACTTTGGGAAATACACACAGACTAAGCAGGAAAGAGGAGAATCACTTTTATGGCTTGATGGTTTAAGTGAAAAAATTTTTTAAAATATATTTTGAGGTTTCCCCCGCCTTCTCCCCCCGTTTTTTTTCCCTTTAGAACTGCATCAAGCTATTTTTAGGAGGGACCGGCGGCTGGTTTGGGGGTTGAAGAACATGACATCACCAGGCTATTTTGGTAGAGTAAGGAATATGCCAGGTTAGGTTGGTTTAGGTTTGGTTTTGTGTATTTAGGAGCTGAATCGCGTCTTTTTCTAATTTGGATTCACTTAGGGCTGCAGCTCTTCACTGGAGACGGGAAGGATAATATTTATTTAAAGCTAATTTGTACACTTCATTTTCAGTTGAAGGTCTGGAATCGAAACTGCTATTCTGTTCTTAAAGGCGGTAATCCGGAGACTCTGGTTTCTCCCCCCGCAGTTTTCGGGGCTCAGGCTTGCCGGCTGTTTCTGAGCCAGGCTGCCCCAGCTCCCAACTAATAGCCAATGGTAGGCTCTGCACTTGGAAAGCAAATCCTTCCCCTGCACAGTTTTTGCTGCTGATAAGGGCTCTGTGGATAGCACAGAGGTACTTTGCCCATTTCTTTAGATTTTGTAGTGCAATCTTTTTCTCCGTGATATTGTCAACAACTCCTATCTCCCTGGGGAGGTTTTGAAATGCTCCCTGTGAACGTTAATATGGTTATAACATTTCTCAAACAGAATGCCTCACTCCTAATAAACTTTCAGCTTTGGAAACGAGGCACCCCCTCCCACCAAAGCTCACTTTTGTGTGTGTTATGCAAAAGATGCCAGTGGTGTCTGCCCTGTTGTTTTCTAAACTTTTATCATTGAAAGCAGCTTTTTGCTGGGCTGTTCCTAACCTATTTATGGCTCTCTGATAGATGGCTATATTTTGGCAGGCTGGAGATAAGCCTGGGTCATGAAAACAGCTTGTATTCATCTCTTCAAGTCTAGCTTGTCCCGATGATACCGTTTCATTATTTCCTTTCCTGTTATCTTCAAACATTCCCTGGAATCAGAGCTTGACGAGAGCAGTAAGGTTGGCAAAGGTCTGGCCAGGAGGTTGTTTTCTGTTTGTGTTCTAAAACGGGCGCCTCCCTCCCCCACGCCGCCCCCCCAACCTTTCTTCTTTATTACCCACCCCCCAGACCCTTTTCCAAAGCTGATGGGAAAAAAAGTTAAGGACTCCTTTTCCTCTTTAAAGAAGGGTCTCTAAGAGGTTTCTAATCAGCTCACTGTCAGCCTGTTTCCTCTGATCAGCTTAAATAGGTCCACTTGAAGTTCACAACTGCCAAGCCGAGTGTTCAGATTGAAAGCCAGGAGCATTTTGAGAAGCATTTACGAACTTCCACCAAGCTTATCCGGCAGGCTGCAATCTCAGCGTGCCTGTTCCACAAGCCCTTTCTTCTTGATTAAATTAGCGTTTCCCACTAACGGGAGGAGGAATTCCCATTCTACAAGCTGATTTCTTTTCTCTTCCTACCTCCTCATCTCTCTATTAAAATGTAAACGTGACTCCTGTGTCCTTTACAGAGGCTGGCTTCTGGGGCCAAAACCCCCTCTGAGCCTGCCATAAACATCTTGGCACAAATGAACCTTTTAACCTCTCACTGATGGTTTTCTGTCTAACTTTATCCATGGGAAAAAAAAAGTAAGATATGTTATCTCTGGCCGGCACAGTCGGGTAGGGGCAGGAAGTTTCTGCAGGGTGGCTGTTCAGGGCTCTTTTGTAACTGATGTTTTCCTGCCCTGTCTTCAGAAAAGGACGGCTTTTGTTAACCATTAGCCACTGACAAGAGTGTGTCCATTTCAGCAAAATTAATAAGAGATAGCATTTTTCTTCCTTCTAAATGGCCCATGTCAGTAATTAACATCGCCTTTCATTACTCAACTTGAAAGCAGCTTGGAGCTCCCCCTGACCTTGCCCGGGCTTTGTTAAACTGTGGCCTCCAGCCTGAGAAAGACCTAAATGCAGAAAAAGCGCACGGAGACCAGACGCTCGCTCACTGAGATACCTTGAAAGAATCAGTCGACAAATATTTATTGAGTGCCTTGCATGTGGGGCTACCTAGTCGAAACAGACAGTAAAGGCAGATGGAAGGGAAACAGAGAAAAGATAAAAAGGGGTTTGTTTAAAATAGCCCTAAGATAACAGCAGTGGCCACAGGATAAGAACCCATTCAAGGTGGCAGGGAGCCAGGCTGAGAGAGCGCAAAGGCAAGTTTTATGGCTGTTGTTGTTGTTGTTAGGTGTCATCAAGTTAGGTCTGACTCATAGTGACCCTATGTACAACAGATTTAAACACTCCCTGACACTGTGACATACCCGGCACCATGTCAGTGCCTCTGCTATTCATAGGGTTTTCAATGGCTGATTATTTCACAAGTGGGCTGCTGGGTCCTTCTCCCATGACTACCACCCCTGATATTCCCAGGTAGTCTCCCATCCCAGGACTAACCAGGCCCCACCCTGTTTAGCTTCTAAGATCCGACAGGATCTGGGTGTCTGTGGAACAGGGAACCTTTTATGGAAACAGACAAATGTCAGCCTTCAGAGCAGAAAAGAGATGTAAAACTTCAGATAAGCTTTTGTTATTCCTTAAAGAAAGTAGAAAAGAGCCCTTTCAAAGTAAGTCTAAGGCTCAAGAGAGAATCTTGCCCCTTTTGGTGGATTGTTTGCCTGCTCACCTAGCCCAATGAGGAATTAGCTGTTGATATTTTTTAAAATGGCACTGGATTCTGGTTTAGCCAACTCTCCCCAAAAATGCATGAAATACTTTCCTATCAGGTTAGTGACCCAGAAAGATTCTTGGTCACAGAGTAGAAATGTCACTTTAGAGTGAGTTAAGTGAGACTCCACTTTTTCATGTTGTTAACCATGAACAACTTCATGCTTAAAGTAGCCACCAGGAACAGTCCACATGTCTACGAAGACAGGATGGGTTGAGAAAATTATGGTGCAGCAAAAGAGGATCTAGCTGCTCCTCTGATGGGGAAGATTTTTAATGGTCTGTGCAAAAAGAAAAGCAGTATTTCTTTCTCTTTTAAGTGCTGGGGATGGAACACAGGGCCTTGCACACACTGGGCAAGTGCTCTACCACTGAGCTACATCCCCAGTCCTTGTTTTTTTGTTTGTTTTTGTTTTTGTTTTATTGTTATTTATTTATTTATTTTGAGACAGATTTCCCCATGTAGCCCAGGCTGACCCCAAACTTGTGATCTTGCTTCAACTTCTCCAGTGCTAGGATTACAGGTGTGTACCTCAATGCCTGTTGCTCGCACTCAAGAACACACACACACACACACACACACACACACACACACATATGTGATGCATATTGGAAAATACAGATGAGAATATTAAACTCTAAAATGTTACTAGTGGTTGTTATTAGGTGCTGTCGAGTTGGTGTCTGACTCATAACAACCCTACACACAAAAGGTGAACACTATTGTCAGTGCTTCTCTGCTATTCAGAGGGTTTTCAATGGCTGACTGTTCCTTGGGAGTGAGTTGCCAGGTCCTTCTCCCAAGCCTGCAGCACCTGGTGTTCTCAGGCAGTTTCCCATCCAAGTACTAACCAGGTCCAACTCTCTTTAGCTTCCTAGAGCTTACAGGATCGCACACCACAGTGGTACAGCTGCAGGCGAGCGATCTGAATACATCTTCTCTGTGATTTTCAGGATTTCCTCAAATATGCACAATGTACATGCATTGCTTTTGTAATCTGATAAAATGCTTTTAAAGAACGATGAAGCTGGGGAAGAGGCTTCTTTATTAAAGTGAGAATGTGCATATATAGATGGCTTTCTAAATGGTTAAGAGGGCAGTCTCCCCTCCTGTGCCACGATGGATGTCATCAGTTTTTTAGAAGAGGAAAATCATGTTACCCTGTGATCAGAAATAAACAGGGGAGTTTGTTTTAAGTAACAATGGCTATCATTCACTGAACTCAAAGGGAGGGGCTTCCCTTTTCCAACAGGAAAATTTGTTAGTCGATTCTTTTAGAAATTCTTGTAGTGAAAGAATCATTTCTCTCCCTGTCTCCAGTGGAATGTATTCTCTCATAGGTTCCAGGTTTTGAATTATTCAAGGGTCAAATATCTGTTGCGAAGGATGTTCTGGTTACTTTTTTTTTTTTTTGTAAATCCTTTGTTATTGCCCAATAACCTCATGATATAAAAATCTTGCTCAAACCTCTTGATATAAAAATCTGAAGGCTGGTTATTCATCTGCTGATGGCCTTCCAAATGAACAATAAACCTCTTTATCTTTATCTATTATTTTATAGTTTTCTTTTACTCAAATTACACAAATCAGATAAGCTTATTTCCCAATTGGTGGTGAGCGTGCAAAATTGCTCAAGCTGTCCTGAAATTGCCTGCCCCAAGCAGAGGAAATGGCCTTCCTTCAAATCCGGCCCCAGAACATTTGCAATAGAAAAGCGAAGTCGGGTGGGAGGCAGGGGCAGGCTGATGGCTGCATGGAGATGGAAGAGGGAATGCGGGAAACTAGAAATACGCAGACCTGCAGCTTAGGTTAAAACAGGTTCCTGGCTTCTTAGGTATTTGTGTCACAATACGAAGATCCTTTACATTCCAGCAGCAATCACCCTTCCCCCAGACCTGGAAAGTTCTTGTTTTTTTTTTCTCCTCCCCCCACCCCATGTCTGAGTCACCCGAAATTGTGGGGCAGAAACACATAAACAGAATGGGAAATGCTTCTTGCCAGAAGCACGCAACGTTTGAAACAGTTTGGGCCAAAAAGAGAGAAAGCTCCTTCTTTTTGCCTTCCAAACATTTTGGAAAATAAAAAAAGAAACTCAAGAAAATGCTTCTATTTTACACCAGGAAAGGATTCAGAGTCTGTCTGTCTTTTGGCTGCTGGCTGAGACCTTGGAGGTGGCTTGGGGAGAGAAGGCTCAAGAGCAGAAGAGCTGGCGGCCAGGCTGATCAGCAAAGTCTGGGGACAGGAAGGAGGACAGACCCACCTGACTCTGACTTTGGAGACTCAGGGCTTTGAAGGAACCATCCCATTCGAGTCTGTCTTGTCTCAACTATTGTCCTAGATACTTATTGTCCTTCCTTGGTACTGCTCACCAGGAATTCAAGCAACTTATAAAAGCAAAAACTGAATCAGGTAGGTGGAGAGAGAACACCAGGCAATGGTGAGTAGGTAGAGGAAGGGTACAGACAGTAGGTGGGGTTTCTTTTTTTTCTTTTTCTTTTCTTTTCTCTTTCTTTCTTTCTTTCTTTCTTTCTTTCTTTCTTTCTTTCTTTTTTTTTTGAGACAAAGTCTTGCTACGTAGCCCAGGCTGTCCTCAAACTCATGATCCTCCTACCTCTGCCTCCTGAGTGCTGAAATTAACAGCTATGTACAACAATGCTTGGCTTACTTTTTGTTGTTGTTGTTTGTGAGAAAAATCACATGACCATAGGGAACAAAAAGGTCTTTTTTACCACTTGATCATAAAGAAAACTCCTGTGTGACTTTATATAGCAGACACTAGAAATGCGGTTGAAAATTTATGGTTAAGTAAAATGTATAGGAGTCCATTGATTTGTACTGAGATCCTCTACTAGGCCCACCAGACCAAACGGAAATGGTGTCACTCATGCCAAAGTTCCATGCTACCAAGTGGAAACTAAACTGTTTCCCTGACCTTCCAAGAAATGAGAATGAGAGGGAACAGCCAGATCCCCCAGACTGGCAGAGTAAGGAAGTTCATCTGCAATAACCTTTAACTTTCTGTGTTAACTTTGCATTATTATAAGAAAATGCCTGAGATGATCAACTTAAAAAGAGGAAAGGCTTATTTTGGTTTATAGTTTGAGAAGTTTCAATCCATGATTGCTGGCTCATTGCTTTTGAGGCTGTGGTGAGGCATTGTATCATGGTGGGAGCTTGGAACGGGAAATTTCTTATCTTATGGTAACCAGGAAGCAGAGAGAGAGGAAGAGGAGGAAGTAGGATCTATTGTCCCATTCAAGGGCATATCCCCAATGACCTAGGCCCCACCTCCTAAAGGTTCTTCCACCTTGCCATAGTGCCACCCTGGGGACCAAGCCTTCAACACATGGCCCTTGAGGGACATTCCAAGTCCATACTATAGCACTTTGAAGTGATCAGTCTTCTTTTTCTCTGCTTTTGCTCTTCTCAGTCATTGTCTGTCTATACAGCCAATTTCCTCTGCTCAACTCCTTGGAACACTCATTATTTTGTGTTTTGTTTTGTTTTGTTTTGCTGGAGATTGAAACCAGGGCCTTGAGGCACACACACATTCTGTTTTATGGAATGAAGTGTTGACTGATTCTGGTATCTCAAATAAAAGCGAATTAAGATCTTTAAAATAAAATTGTTGCAATTTGGTCTTTTGACAGTTCTGGTGACAAAAAGGGACCCAAACTCCACTGATAACAACTACTTATTGCTGTTAGGTGCCATTGAGTCAGGTCTGACTCATGGGGATCCTATGTACAACAGAACAAAACACTCCCCAACTTTGTGCCATGCATACGATCTGAGCCCATAGTTGCAGCCAACATCAGCAAAAGAAGGTCCCAGGGACTTTACTCCATTTCCATTATTAAGGTTGAATCTGCTTTGAGGAGGCAACTACACTTCCCCAGTCACTTCTTAAATGCCTTCCAGCCCGGGGGACTCTTTTTCAGGTACTATATTTGACAGTGCTTCTCTGCCATTCATAGGGTTGTCAATGGCTAATTGTTTTGGAAGTGGGCTGCAGGGTCCTTCTCCCTAGTCTGTCTTACTCTGGAAGCTCAACTGAAATCTGACTACCATTCATGGCCCTGCTGATATCTGAAATACAAGTGGCATCGCTTTCAGCATCACAGCAGCACACAAGTCCCCACAGCATGACAAGACAAGCTGACAGGTGTATGTGAGTAACAACTATTGAGATCCCTTCAAAAATGTAGGGGAGGAGGTGCTGGCTCCTGCTGAAACCCCAAGAGTCATTAGTTCCTCTTGAATGTGACTCTGCCCTTTTCACATTGAGCCTCTGCTCTTACTGACTTTTGAATACAGGGTTCCTTTGTTTTGGGAGAGGGCACTTGACCTGTGGGCTTTGGTGGAACAGTCCCTGGCAACAACTATAGTTTTATTTATTTATTTATTTATTTATTTATTTATTTTGCTGTGCTGAGGATGGGCCTCATGCATGCTAGGCAAGTGCTCTACCACTGAGCTACATCCTCAGTCCCCCACCTTTTGAGGCAGGGTCTCCCTGTACAGTCCAAACTCACAATCTTCCTGCCTCAGCCTCCAAGTGTTGGGATTATAACCATGTGTCACCATGCTTGACTTTCTTGCCTCTTTTAAAAGATTCTTACAAAAGGCAAATGCAGAGCTTAAGCAATTAATGGATGGGAAAAATTGAATCTGCTGATCTTTTAACTTATCCCATTCTGAAGGTAAAAAGAAAGCTAGAATGTTCACAAGGATTAGGCTTTCTTGACAGGAGGATTTGCTTCTTTTTGAGAACTCTCTATGCAATCCAGGCATAGAGAATGCTTTCTTTGCCCTGTTCATTAGTGCATGCCTCCCTGGAGTTAGTATTCTAGTTGAGAAACAAACTGAATTGGAAATAATCATGTGTAGACCTAAGTTGGTTAATAAGATATATCTTTCTGGCATTAATATGGGAATTTTGAAACTTTTTGAAAAAAAACTCAAAAAACTCTCTTGCTGTCGTTTGGTTCTCGAATGTCCCCTAAAGCCTTATGTGTTACAGGGTTGTTCTTCAGCTTGTGGTGCTTTTATGAGGTGATGGAACCTTTAAGAGGTGGGGCCTAGTGGGAGGTCTTTAGGTCACTGAAGATGTGCCCTTGAAGGGGATAGGGGGAACCCAGCCCTTCTTCTTCCTCTCTCTTTCATCCTGGCCATGAGGCGAGTGGCATTGCTTTGCTAGTGATGCCCTCCTTGCCATGATGTGCTGCCTCACCACAGGCCAAAAGCTGGTAGTCCACCTCCTAAACCATGAACTAAATAAACCAAAATAAACCTTTCCTCTTTATAAGTTGATTATTGCAATTATTTTGTTACAGTAACAGAAAGCTAACTAACATGTCTATAAAGGAAAATCACTAGATATTCTTACAACGAGATAGAGCATTGGTCTGAACAAGAACCACCTTTGGCTATTTTGTCTTAACTGGGCCTCCTACCTACAGTTTTCCTTGTCGAGGATGAATGGGCTCTTAGAAGAATAAATAATCCTCTTTGCAAAAGTCAGTCTGGATGTGGGAAGTCCCTTCTGTGATTAAAATCATCATCATCATCATCATCATCATCACCATCACCATCATCACCATCATCTCTGGTTGTGGGAATTCCCTGGGGGAGAAGGTAGATGACAACTAAGATTCTTTGGAGAATAAGTGTTTAGGCAATATGTTAGTTAGAGTTTTCATTACTGTAACATAATGCCTGAGATATCAAATTAAGAACAAGAAAGATTTATTTAGCTCATGGCTTCAGATCACAACAGGAAGGATATGGCAGACCAGAGCTACTTACATTATGGCACCCAGAAAGAGGGCAGGGCAAGCTGTGTCCTTCAAAATCACACCTTCAGCGGCCTAACTACTCTAACCAGGTCTCACCTTCCATAGTTCCCACCACTTCCCAAGGATCTGTTCAAAACTTGAATCCATCAGTGGGTTGACCTTTGAGTAGGTCAGATCCCTCATGATCTGATTGTGTCTGGAAATGCCCTAACAGAAGCACCCAGAGGTGTGCTTTACTAATCTCCTAGAAGTCTCTCAATCAAATCGACAGTCAAGATAGGTAGGTAAGGGGTGTAGGTTAGGGCTCTCCAGAGAAATAGAAGCAATGGTGTGTGTGTGTGTGTGTGTGTGTGTGTGAGAGGAGTTATTTGATTGGCTTATAGAGAAGAAAACGGGTACTTCAGGTCTGGTGTTGAATTTGAGTTGAAGCTGTTTGAACTCTTGGTACCAGTTTTCTCTGTTAGTCAGCTAATGTGTCACTGTGGCAGAGAAACCCACCAAAGTAAACTTATGGAAGGATATATTTTTTGGCAGCTTACAGTTAGAGTATTTTCGTCCATAGAAGTGGGACAGACATGGCAGTGGGTCAGACATGGTGGTAAGGAAGGTGGCAAATGACTTCCTCACCTCTTAGCTATCAGGAAGAAGAGAGCAACTGGAACCATGGATCTAGGAAAAAACTTCCAAAGGCTGGCCCTCAGTGATTTATGTCTGCAAAGCTAGATCCCATCTCCTAAAGTTTCCATTTTTGTTGTTGTTAGGTACCATCAACTAGGTGTCCGACTCATAGCCACCCTATGTACAACAGATGAAACACTATTGTGCTTTTCTGCTATTCATAGGGTTTTCGGTGGCTGATTGTCTTTTTGGGAGTGGGTTGCTGAGTCCTTCTTCCAAGGCTACAGCACCTGGTGTTCCCAAGCAATCTCCCATCCAAATACTAACCAGATCTGACCTGTCTTAGCTTCCGAGATCTGACAGGATCAGACGCCACAGAACTACCGCTGCAGGCCAAAAGTTTCCATTGCTTTCACAAACAATGCCACCACCTGGGGACCAAATGTTCAAACACTTGACCCTTGGGGACATTTTAGACTTAAACAATAAGAAGGGGATATGCAAAAATACCTTGCTTTATATTATGCTATTTTTGAAGTGCTTTTAATTCAAAGCAATCAATACACCAAAACTGACATGTTTTGGGGTGATATTTTCTGAACTCTTTTAATGGCTAGTTTTGCTTAAGGAGAAGTTCAAATATAGCTGTTCAGAATGAGGAAATTTGGTGAATGTAAGTAGGTTAAAAGGTTATAAATAATTTCATCATTTTTTCATAGTTAAAAGGTTTTTTAGCAACTTCAGATCTTAAGTTTGTTATGTTAAATTAAGTAACATTTATGAAATGTTTGAGTCATTTTAAATAAGGTAAAAGACTGAAACATTAATTGCTAAATGTAAAGTATATGTATCTTGGCATTTTGTTTGTATATGGTACAGAGAAGCTAAAAATGTTTCAGTCTGTCAATAAACATGAAAAAATTATATTATGAGGAAACGTATTTCAAAAAATATGAGAGTGCACATCTATAAAATGCTGAAATAATGAACTGAGTACCATGTGCATGCCTATATTTCTAGTGACTCAGGAGGCTGAGGCAGAGAGATCACAAGTGCTAGGCCAGAGGCAGTCTGCACAACTTGGTGACACCCAATCACAAAATCAAAAATAAGAAATGACTGGGGGTGCAGGTCAGTGACATAATATTTTTCCAGCAAGTGTGAGGCCCTGGGTTCAACACCCATTACTGTGAAAAAAACAAAAAAGGTGAAATGAAACAGCTCAAATTTGCTGACTTCTGAATTTTTACTAGAAGCTAAGTTTGCTGAAAGTTAAATTGAGATTAATAATTATATTGCAATTAGAATTAGAAGTAAGGAATGTTATATAAGGCAGTTATGAAGTATGAAGATGTGTTTTGCTAAGGAAGTTGGATATATATTTTTTTGAAGTCCTGGGAATTTGCACCCAAGGTTTCCTGCATGCTAGGCAAGTGCTCCAGCACTGAACTGCAATTATTTTGAGACAGGGTCTCATTAAGTTGCACAGGCTATTTCTGGCCTCCAATTTGCAATCTCCTGTCTCAGCCTCCCGAAGAGCTGGGATTAGAGGAGTGTGCC
This sequence comes from Pedetes capensis, assembly GCA_007922755.1. Classification (NCBI taxonomy): domain Eukaryota; kingdom Metazoa; phylum Chordata; class Mammalia; order Rodentia; family Pedetidae; genus Pedetes; species Pedetes capensis. Next base: position 36,483 of record VMDO01010775.1, read on the forward strand.
ACAGGACCTGATTCAATTTTTGTTCTAAAGTAGAATGACTGGTTGTTTTATAATAAGAAAGAAGGAAAGTATGGGACCAAAACTGAACTACTAAGAAAGTTGTACAAGGTTTGTGGAAGATGAATTTTGTGAAAGAATCTTTTTATGTGATCAAGCTGGCCAAAATTAGAAGGTAATTATTTACAAGTTTTTTTTTTTTTTTTTTAATTCAGTGTTAGTTGGATGCTGTGGCTCATCCCTATAATCCCAGTCACTCAAGAGGCAGAGGAGAGAGGATCACAAGTTTGAGGTGAGAGGCAGCCTGTATAACTTAGCGAGATCCTGTTTCAAAATAAAAAGTAAAAAATGGGCTGGGGGTGTGGCTCAGTGGTAAAGCACTCCACAGTACAATACAGTACAACTCCACAGTGCAACCATAACACCAACAAAAAAAGAAGAAGAAAAAGAAAAAAGAAAAAAAAGAAAAGAAAAGAAAAGAAAAATATAAAGAAGAAAAAAAGAAAAAAAATTAAATGTTGATACCAAAAGCCACTGGATGGTTGGTCCCCTCTGTTAAAATGAGTAGGGTTTTCTGAGGGTAATCTACCTTTTGTGTGTGTGCTGGTGATTGATCTCAGGCCTTGCATAGGCTAGGTAAGTGCTCTAATAATGAGCCAGTCCTTTAGTCCTTGATCTATTCTTAATAGGAAGTCATGAAATGTTTTCCTTTACCTTTTAGGTAACTGGCTTAAGAAATAAAGATTTTGTGTTTTATCAAGATAATTTCTTGAACCTGGTATGGTGGTGCGTATCTGTAATCCTAGCACTTGGGAGGTGGAGGCAGGAGGATCTTGAATTTGAGGCCAGCAAAAAAACCCCCAAAACCAACCAAACAAAAAAACCAAACAAGAACAAAGATGATTTCTTATGATTTGTGTGTAACGTCTCTGAAGCCTTGGGAGGACTGGGGGCGGGGCTGCCTTTCCCTCTTCTGCCATTTTGAAATGATCGTTTTAGCTGGCGCCTTTACATCCTCCTACCTAAGCTGTTATTTTAGAACTTTACATTCTTTCCTCTCCTGCACTCCTCAGGGTGACATAATTGCAGAGGGAGGTCAGGAAGGGAAAGGATCTGGGTAAATCACACCAGGACAGTTGGTTCCTGCATGATGGAAGGCTGGCTATTTGGATTTCATTCTTTTTCAAAGGTTGTAATGATCACATTTCCTTAAAGAAGGACAAAAATTTACATTTGGTGGCCTGGTGCATAAATCAATATCCAACAAACCTCCCCCTCCTTAAAATGTGTAATGCTCACAAAGTGAGACACATTTGCAGCCCTCTTGGGGATCTGTGTTTGAATGACCCTCCTTTTTTTTCTGCTGACCTGAACTCTCCACACTGTATATCAAACCGAGGCCTTTCTCCCCCTCTCCCTACCTTTCAGGAAATTCATTGGTGCTTTGCTCATTTCATACAAACCCAGCTTCTAGTTCTTATGTAGAAGAAAGAGGTTAGTGTCTAAAAAATGGTCCTTGCGTAAGAAAGTCCCTAAATAAGCTCCCATCTCTTCTGTTAACCAAGGAGTATTTCTTTCACAGTTTATACAAAGTCATTAAAAATCAACGAATTAGCTGATCTGATATCCAATAAAGTCTCCCTTGATTTATATCCCTGTGAAAATGTTTACTCAATACCCTTTTAAATGAATTTTTCAACAAACACTTCTACTAGAGTCAGTATGTAAGTGTGTGTGTGTATGTATATGTGTGTGTGTGTGTGTGTGTGTGTGTGTGTGTGTGTAATAGGGACACTTCCTTTAACTATATTGTAATATCTGTTGTAGTTTTAGTGGATTTGTGTACAAATACATTATGATACCAATTGCATAGCACAGTGAAAATAATTTTCATTACATTAAAATAATGCAGCAAGTATATTTTACTATTTTGTCAGACTCAGATTATTGACTTCTTCTATATAGATATGGTGCTTCAGTGAATTAACAGCTCCCAGCTAACACCATTCCCACCACCAAGGTCTACATGAAACCCAAGCAGCCCAGACAGAAACCTTTTTTTGAAGACTGACAGGAATGTTGCAAAGAGTGGTCTCCCCAAGGGAGATAAACATCTAGAGCTGTTGGGATCGTTTTTCTTACCACATGAGTAAAATCTGCCTAAGAACAACATTGATACAGACAAAAGTAGAACCAAGATAGATGGATGGTGGATGGATGGATAGATGGGCGGGTGGGTGGATGGATGGATAGTTGAATGGATAAGTCAATAAACAGATAGCCAATGTAACTTGAACTTGGAGCCAATCAGATCTGAATAGCTACTTCATAAACCTTCCAACTTTGAAAGTCATCCATTTCCTCTGATGCTTAAGGTAGTTTGAGCCAGATTTCTGCTGTTTTCAACTCAAAGAAGGCTGATGAACGCAAAGTATTTTGTATATTTACTGTGCATTCTCTGATTGGTGTGGAGATTGCATTCTATTTCAAAGCTGGTCCACACACACTGGACACACAGCTTTTCTAGAGGAAAAACAGAGTCATGGACTAGGAAGAAGTACCTGTAATCAAGAGATATCGCCATGTGGTCTCTTTGTCTCCATCCTAGCAGAAAAATGAATTCCAAGAAGGGGAAACTCATTCAAATAAAACAAAGGAGAAGGGCCTTATTGGTAAGCTGCACAAGGATGTTTCTGAACTTGATTTTAAGAAGTAGGGCTGAACCTTGTGGGGTCTGGAACCAATATTGTATAGCCAGGAACCAACATGCTCCTCTAAGGTCACATGAGCTTTCATCTCAGGTGGAGGCAATTCCCTTCCTCCAATGGCAGTAGCCCAAACCATTCTGTCTCCTTTTATGGGGTCCTTATTTGAGCCACCTCCCTTGGCTTTCAGTGCTGAAAATCTGGGCAATGTCAAAGTGATGGTGTGTTATCCATTCCTTCCCTTAGTTAAAGCTATGCTGCCCCTTCTGAGGATGTGGGGACAGTCCTCCTTACTTCGGTGACAACAACTACATCCTTCCAGAAGCTCAGGCCTTGGAGTCCTGTGACTCTGACTTTCTGTTGTATTTCACAGTCAATCTAGAAAGTCCTCTTGGCTCCTCCAAGATCCCCAGAGTTCAACCCCATGACGTGGCCACCAGTGCAATCTCCCTGGCCCCAAACACCAGCATCTCTCACTGTTTTATTGCTACAGGGTCCAACAGATCTCCCTGCTTCTACCATGGCTTCTCCTGTAGTCAGAAGGAACTTTTGATAACATCAGCTGTTGTCATTTCTGACTGCTAGTGACTTCATAAGCTTTTGTGATCTCATCTCTTTTTCTATTGTCTCAGCTCCTTGGTCTCTGGCTATTTCTCCAAGTCTAGTATCTCTGACCTCAAGACCTCTGGACTTGTGCTATTTCTGTGTGGAATGCCCCTTCCCAAGATCTCCAGGTAGCTAGCTCCTCTCATTCTTCAGGTCTTCAGTCAAAAGTCATTTTATTAAGTCACAAGTATTATGCAGACTTTCCATCACTGTGACATGTATATGACAGAAATCAACCTAAAGGAAGGAAAGATTTATTCTGGCTCCCAGTTTCGATTCATGGTCACTTAGCTATGTCGCTCCTGGGCTGTGGTGAGGCGGAACATCATGGCCAGGAGCATGTGGTAGAGCAAAGCACCTTACTTTCTGGCTGACCGGAAGCAGAGAAGAACAGAGGAAAGAGGCCAGGACAAGGTATACCTTCAAAGGCATACCCCCAGTGATCCAATTCCTCCAACTAGGCTCCACCTTCCACAGTTCCACTCCATCTCAATAGTTCATTTATAATTTGACTCCATCAATGGATTAAACAATTGATTAGGGAAGAGTCTTCATTATTCAATTGTCTCTGGAAACACCTTCACAGACACATGCAGAGATGTGCCGTACTAATCTTCTAGGAGTCTGTCGGTCCAATCAAGTTGACAATCCAGACTAACCCTCACACCACTCTATTTTGAGTTGCCCCCATTCTTTCCATTTTCCTGTCTTTCCAGATAAAACAGTTGTAGATGGATGGTTTAGATAGAGGAGGAGAGTAGATGGGCTTTTAGCTTGATTTCAGTGAAGCTCAATATATGTAAAAGCACCTGTTACAGCTCTGCTGTGGCAATGATGGAATGAGCCTTGGGACCCAGTTAATGTGGTTCATGGCTTTGGCAGGTTGTTGAAGAAAATGCAAAGAAGAGGAAGCCATCCCAGGTGGTTGGCTGAAAATGACTCCGAGATGAGAGGATAAGGGATGTCCAGAGAATTGCAAATAAGTTTTCTGATCTAGTGAGTGGAGTGTGTTCCTGCTTAGGCAGGGAATGAGGGTAATAAAAGCACCTGCTAGAACCTGAGACCCTTCATCAGGAATTTTATACCAGAGGTTACTTGCTGATTTCTGAGAAGGTGTGGGCAGGATAGGAAGATAATCTTGATGTGAGGTTAAGAAAATGCTGAAGATGAAAGGAACTGGGGCTTCAGCATACCAATATTGATGTAATGGGATGAAGGACCTTTTAGAAATTGCTTGGCAGCATGGAGAACAAGTAAGCTGAGCTGTTCTGATGAGAAGTAAATGACAGTAATGTGAAGAAAGAAAAATACAATAATAACTTGAAAGGGAATGGATTAATAATGTTTATTGGAAAGTTGGAAAATAGATTCTATTTATCATAGAAGATGCCCTGAGAAGAGGAATTGAGGAGTACTTCAGGTACAAACTCTGTTTCCAAGATCTGGTGGGATTTTCCAGGATTCACATACTAAACGAAAGGACCGAAATAAAAGAGACCTTCTGGTAAAAGTTCTGCTTAACAGAAAGTTTCCTGACCATGGAGCAAAGTAAACTCCTGTTGTTTTGGACAGGAAAGACATAGGGAGAGTATCAAGCACTCATGTTATGTTCTGAAAAGCCCCAGGCAGGCACTGTTCCACCCTCCCTGAGGCCTGGTGCCCATCTTGAATTTGGAAACCCTGTGGTTGGCCTCTGGGTATTGCTGCTGTGATTGCTTTTAGGCTGCCTTCATTCCCTGTGTCTTCTTAACACCAAACCCTCAATAAAGATAATCTGTGTCTCATCCATGTAAACTTAAAGAGCCTAAGTCAGGAGATGACTTTGTCTACATTTTATCAATTTAGTGATAATTTGTAGATATTGTAAAGTATGGATTAGAAAGGGGCCAGAGATGAACAATCAGGGAAATAGAGCATCATGTGAGTAGAGATGGTTCTTGATCCCACACAAGTGAACACTTTTGCTGTCTTGAAGAAGCAAAGTCAGTGGAGTTTCTGAGCGAGGGAGGTGTGGTCAAGATCAAAGAACACTGGAACAGTATCCCAGAGGACCTGAGCTTTACCACTAATGAGCTGTGTGACCTCTCACTTGGCCCCAGTTTCAATTTGATTCTAAATTTATGGAGTCCTTCCTCTATGGACAAGACCCTGTTTTGTCAGGCTCTGGAGGATGCGGAATGAATCAGGCTCAGCAGGGTAGGAGAGCCTAAGGTTTTGCAGACAAGTACACAACTAACTCCACCCGAAGCAGAGCAGGACTGGGATGCATGCTTTATGTGGGTAGAAATTAAGTGCTGTTGGATGCCCATGATGACTTCTGGATGTTGAGGTTTCTCCAGCTCCAAGGGAATTTGCAGGTTCCACTCTGTTCTGCTTGGAGCAAGGATCCTCTTCCTGTGCCTCTTTGTGCTGTTGAGGTGGGAGGCTGATCAAGCAGAGGCTCCATGGACTCTTGGTTCCTGGGCCAGGACTCTGAGATCTTATGAATGTCTTCTTGCATGCTGGCTGTGAGAGTTGGAGAAATGTGGGCAGGGGGCTCTTCCAGGGAAAGGAGAGGATGTGGGGTAGGACTGATGTCTCTTTTAGCTGGTGCTGGTCTTAATCAGTGGGGAAAAAAAAATCCAGCCACAGTAATGGAATCCTCCTTCCACTTAATGTATTAAAATGCTTTACAGCTTCCCTTTGCCCTCTCTTCCTCTTCAAGTCTCCCTGTTACCTCCTTATCTATTCCTTCCAGAACTTAAAAAGTGAGACAAACAAAGCTCAATGGTATATAGTTTCCTTCCTTTCCTCCCCTGCCAGTGGGAGCACATTTCTTAGCACGCTTGCTCCATTGCACTCTCTCTGCATCTGCTTCTTCCTTGCTTTCTCTCTCTTTCTGTTTTCCTCCTTCCTCCTCTATGTCTCTAATTCCCTCTATTTTCTCCTTCCATTGGTCTTTGTCTCTACCTCCATCTCTCCACTCCTACCTCCCACCAAAAGTCTGTCACACTAAGAGACAGAATTTGGAAACCCAGATATTTTACTTCTGAAATTTGTAGACAAGAAAAAATCTTATTTTATTTTAGAGACATGATATTGTCTAGCCCAGGCTGTCCTCGAACTCACAATCTTCCTGCCTCAGCCTCCTGAGTGAGGAGTGGTGTGCCAGAACTCCCAGCTCCAGGAAACCAACTTGATGGAAGAGCAATGAAATCTTTTCATGGCATTTCAGTTGCTCTATTCCTCCATATCTTCTCATAAACACATTTTCCAGAGTCAGAAACATTTCATTCTAAGTTTGTTTGTTTTTTCAACCATGGGCAACAAAGAGAATGTTTTTTTCCTATACTGTCATTGGCAGTTTCATTCAATTTTTTCAATGTATCTAAGTGCTTTCCTTAATTGAGAGTGCTAAGGATTTTTTTTTTCTTGAAATCACCATGGTTTTCAAGTGAGGGGAAGAATGATCCTTTGATCAAGTAGACTGATAGGATAGTCTCTCTTGTTTTGGTGCAGCATTTTTAGGTTATAGCATCATGGTTTTTGAGGACGGAAAAAGAAAAATAATGAGTGTTGTGATTTGAATATGAAGTATTCCCCCCTCTAAAGTCTCATGGGTTAAAGACTTGGTCCCCAGTTGCTGGTGCTATTGAGAGGTAATTGGATCATGAGGCTGCTAACTTTGTTAGTGGGCTATTAGGAGACCAGGCCTAGTTAGAGGAAGTAGGCCCCTGGGAATATATCTTTGAAGGGTATATCTTGTGCTGATCCTTTCTTCTCTGTCTGTCTCCTGGTGGCCACAAGGTGAGCAGCCTCTGCCATATGTTAATGCTCCCACGATATTCTGTCTTGCCTCAGACACACAGCAACATAGCCAGCTTACGTTGGACTGAAATCTCTGTAACTGTGAGCCTAAATACCTCTTTCCTCCATTTAAGTTGTTTCTCTCAGGTATTTATTATAGCAATGAAAAATCTATCGAGTGGGAATATAGTTTCTTTCTTCATCCAAGAACTATTTTAAGTAGATATTTAAGCAGTTAATTGAGCATATTCTTCCATCCATTCATGAGACAAATAATCAAAGAAACAAAAAAGGCACAGCGGTACACACCTGTAATCCCAGCACTCGGGAGGCTGAGGCAGAAGGATTGTGAGTTCCAGGCCAGCCTGGAGTATGCAGAAGACCCTGTCTCAAAACAAAACAGAATAAAACAAAACCCAAAGAAATGAACATGATGATTTCATATGCATCATGAAGATCATAAGTGAAGATGGTGTAGACTAGAGTGGGGACTTGGAGGGCTAATTGGATAGGATGAGAAGAAAGCCTCTTTGCAGAGGGCATTATTATTGTTGTCAGGTGGCCTCAAGGTGGGTCCAACTCATTGTGACCCTGTGTACAACAGAATGAAACACTACCTGATGCTTTGCCATGCCCAGCACTATTGTCAGTGCTTCCCTGCTATTCATAAGGTTTTCAATGGCTGATTGTTTTGGGAGTGGGCTGCTGAGTCCTTCTCCCAAGACTACAGTACCTGGTGTTCCCAGGCGGTCTCCCATCCAAGGACTAACCGGTCTGACCCCGCTTAGCTTCTGAGATCAGAAGAGATTGGATAGCAGGGTATAGACACAGAGGGAATAGCACGGAGTTCAAACCTGAGATGAGAAAAAAGGATTTTTTATATATTTTAATTTGAGTGAAGGATGGTGTATTAGGTAGTTGTGACCAAAATACCTGAGAGACAACATAGGTGAGGAAGGATTTATTTTACCTCATGGTTTCAGAGGGTCTCAGTTCATAGTGTCAGGGAAAGCATGGTGGGGCCTGTGGCAGAGGATAGCTGTCCACATCCCAGCAGACCAGGACCAGAGAACTTGCTGGAACTGGAGGCCGAGTATACCCTTTAAAAGCCTGCCACCAGCAACCTACTTTGAACTATCTAAATCTGATCTCCAAAAGTTCCACAACCTCCCCAAACAGCACTGCCCACAGGGGACTAAGCATTTGGACATGAACTTGTTGTTGATGTTAGGTGCTGTCATGTTAGTATCTGACTCACAGCAACTCTGAGTTCAACAGGCAAAATACTATTGTTAGTGCTTCTCTGCTATTCATGGGGTTTTTAATGACTGATTGTTTGGGACTGGGTTGCTGGGTGCTTCTCCCAAGACTACAGTACCTGGTTTTCCCAGACAGTCTCCCATCCAAGTACTAACCAGGCCTGATCCTGCTTAGCTTCCGAGATCTGATGGGATCAGATGCCACAGTGGTATGGCTGCAGGCATGGACCTCTTAGGGCTATCTTATATTCAAACCAGAAGAGATGGATTGTAGACAAAACCAAGAATCCTTGAAAAATAAAGTTTCCAAAGGTGTTCACATGAAAGTCACCTGATTTTCTCTGCTTTACCAAATGCCCTTTCCTCTTGCCCTGTCAATTCTTCTGCTTCTCTCTTTCCTCCTCCTTCTTCCTTTGCTTTTACTTACTCATTTACTATGTCATATCCTTCCTACTAATTGCTCAATGTTCTTCTTTCTCATTGAGTCTGACCCATTTTCAACTCACTACTACAACCTCAAGTGTCTGTCAGCTTGCCGTGCTATGGGGGCTTGTGTGCTGTTATCATGCTGAAAGCTATGCCGCCGGTATTTCAGATACCACCAGGGTCAACCATGGTGGACAGATTTCAGCTGAGCTTCCAGACAAAGACTAGGCAGAAGAGCCCTAGCGGTCCACTCCTGAAACAATTAGCCATTGAAAACCCTATGAATAGCAGAGAAACATTGTCAAATATAAGTGCCGGAAATTGAGTAAGCTAAGAGCTACCCTCCACATCGCTTCCAAAAAGCCAGATTTCTGTTTGACACATGTGGCCAGGAAATTTGTTCCTGTTTCAAGATTAGATGTTTTATCTTCTAGTTCCTTGCTAGAGGCTTGAAAGCCTTGAAATAAATACCTTGAAGAAGACACTGCAGTGGGCTTGTGTGTCCACTGGAGTGGGCTTTTCTCTCAAGGTCAGGTTCATGGGTGTTGCACACCTGTGATCCCTGCACTTAGGAGGCTGAGGCAGGAGGATCATGAGTTTGAGGCCAACCTGGACTACATAGCGAGATCTTGTCTCAAAAACAAAACCAAAAACAAACAAACAAACAAAAAGATTATGGAATGAAAAGACTCACGTGATTGGTCTACACATTTTGAAGAAATCTTTACACATCTGTATTTTAGTATGCTAAGTGAAAAATGCTCTTTGGTAGCATTTTGACTAAGACCTGAGAATGAAATGTGGCTTTGAGAAATGTATTTTGGGGCTCGAGTGACCAGTGATTAGCCTGTGCCTGGCAGCTTAACCCAAAAGGGCCCTAAGTAATGGGGAAAGAATGAAAAACAAAAACAAACAAACCAAAAAAGCAAATACTGTAATTATAGAGCATAAAGATAAAGGGCAATCTACAGGAAAAAAAGAGCATTATTTTATCCTTTAAAGTTAGTGATAGGTTGTGATCAAAATGTAAACTATGTGTACTGGGTAAATAATTTTGAGTTTGCTCTATTTTCTTCTTTCTTTCTTTCCTTATTTTTTTCCTTGCTATGGATTGAACGCAGGGCCCTATGCTAGGCAAGTGCTCTACACTGAGCTATAAGCCAGCTCCTTGAGTTCAGTTTACTATTAGTTTGTATCTGCTGTCCTCACTAATCTAGCAGACAATGATGAAATTGAGACAAACTAGCTGTGCTAGTCAGCTTTCTATCACTATAAGAAATACCTGAGGATAATCAACTTTTAAAGAGAATGAATTTCTTTTGTCTCATGGTTTCAGAGGATTCAGTCCAAGATTGAGTAGTGCTGTTGCTATGGGGTAGGTGGTAAGGTAGAACATTCTGGTGGGGAGAGTGTGCTGGGGAAAGTTACTCACCTCACGGCCAGAAATCCAAGCAGAAAGGAGATGAGGGGCTGGGTCCTACATTCCCTTCAAGGGCATGTCCACAATGACCAGAAGACCTCCCATTAGGCCCCATCTGCTAAAGTCTCTACTACCTTTCACTAGCATCATGCCTTTAACATATGGATCTTTGGGGGACATTTAAGGTCCAAACTATAACACTAACCTTAAGAGCAAAAATAATTTATTTATTAAATTTATTAAAGAGCTTCAGCATATTGATAACACTTTGAATTGAGCAGGGAGTTACAATTCTAAATTTGTAAGTATTTAGTCATATATATAAAGCTGAAATTGGCTACTTCAAGGTGAAAATGACAATATTTTAAAACACATCTTCTTCCATAATTGATATATACACTAAGAAATCAAGAAATAGGTGATATGAACTGCACAATTAATAGTATTTATCTACTGAGAAATACAAATACATGTTTATGTGTATGTGTACATATGGGCAGACATGTATGTACATATATGTGTATGTGTGTGTGTAAAGTGTACCTTGTTGTTGTTAGATACAGTCAAGTTGGGTCCGGACACATCTTAACCCTCATAGGATTTTCAATGGATGATTATTTTGGGAGTGGATTGACATGCCATTCTCTCATTTTTGCGGTGCTGGGGATTGAACCACAGTCCTCAAAAAGTATGGAGCAGTATTCTACCAAGTAAGCTAACCCCAGCCCCAAACAGTACCTAGTTACTGGAAAATAAATTGCTTTTAAACATAGCATAGTCTAGTTGAAAAATTGATTACTTAATAGATCATAAAGCAAGCTTACAAATCTCAATGTCCCCAGCTACAATATAAATAAACTTGAAACTAATGGCAAAAGATGAACTTAAAACAAACCTCATATATTTGGAAATCATAAAAAGAAGACCTATGTCTCAAGGAAGAAATACAGAGAAATTCTGAAATAGTTAAAACTGGATGATAACAAACCTAAGAACACTGTATATTAAAATTTGGCAAGCATAGCTAAAGAAGCATCTTACAATGAAATTTGTAGGAAGAAAAAAAGCAATGTGCTCATCTTAAGAAGACAGAAAAAGAAAGAAAGAAATAGGAAACAGAGACACAAAATTACCAAAGCCTAAGTCACTTAAGCCTGCAGCCGTATCACAACAGTGGCAATTCCATCTGATTCTGGAAGCTGAGCAGGGTTGGGCCTGGTAAGTACTTGGATGGGAGACCGCCTGGGAATGCCAAGTGCTGTAGCCTTGGGAGAAGGACTTGGCAACCCACTCCCCAAAACCAGTCAGCCATTGAAAACCCTATGAATAGCTAAGAAGCACTAAGAATATTATTTTGCCTATTGTATGTAGGGTTGCTATGAGTGAGATGCTGACTTGGTGACACCTAACAACAACAATAACAATAACAACAACAACAACAAATTACTTAAAATGACAAAGTTCTACCAAGATTTGTTATTGTTAGGTGCTACAGAGTTGGGTCTACCTCATAGAGACCCTATATACAACAGAATGAAACACTACCCAACACTGCCATGCTCAGCACTATTGTCAATGCTTCTCTGCTGTTCATAGGCTTTTCAATGGTTGATTATTTTAAAATTGTTTTGGGAGTGGGCAGCCAGGTCTTTCTCCCATTTTTGTGGTGCTGGTGATTGAACCCAGGGCCTCTGAGTATGCACAGCAGCACTCTACTAAATGAGCGAAACCCACCAAGAAATAAAAAGAAGTCACAAACAATATTGAGATGAATATAGTTCATAAATATTGATGCAGCAGAGATTAGATTTTTTAAGAGTTGTTACTTAAAAACCTAGGTGAAATGGAAAAATTCCTAGAAAAGTATAAATTTTAAAACTGGCTTAAGAAGTAATAAACACCTGGAGGGTCCTATAATTTTTAGAGAATTTTAAAAAGTAGTTAAAAATCTTCCCACAAAATAAACACCATTTCCAGATATTTTTATAAGTAGTTTCTACTATATATTTAAGGAACAGATAATTCCCAGCTTGCACAGACTCTTTCAAAGAATAAAGAAAAGAAAGAACACTTCCCACTGGCATGATTCAGCAAATATAATCTTGATTTCAAAAAGCAAACAGGGATATTTAGGAGGAAGGAAAATCACAGACCAATCTCCCCACAAATCTACAGGCATGAATCCTAAAAGCATTAGCAATCTAGAGCCAGCAACTATCAAGTAGTGTTTATTTCTGGAATGACTAACTTAATGTTATAAAATGTCTTATGTAATGTATCATATTAATAGTTTAAAAGAGAAAAAAATCTTGTTATCACAACAGATTCAGAAAAATATTTGGTGGCACTCATCAACTAATATGATAAACATCTTAGCAAGCCCGGTTTATGATAGAGTTTCCTTCACTTCAGCAACCATCTTATTACTGGAGATTTATAAAATGAAAGTTCCCAGTTAAAGCAGGCCTGCAGCAGTAGCCCTGCGGCATTTGATCCTGTCAGATCTTGGAAGCTAAGCAGGGTCTGGCCTGGTTAGTACCTGGATGGGAGACTGCCTGGGAACACCAGAAGCTATAGGCTTGGGAGAAGGACCTGGCAACCCCCTCCCAAAAATCAATCTGTCATTGAAAACCCTATGAACAGCAGAGAAGCACTGACAATAGTGTTTCCCCTGTTGTACAGAGGGTCGCTATGAGTCGGATACCGACTCGATGGCACCTAACAAGAACAACAACAACAGTTAAAGTATGGCTGCCAACCATGCACCATCTTATCTGTAATTGTCTAACCAAAGACTTGGAAGACTTCTACAAGGAAAACTTTAAAACATTAAAGAAAGAAACAGCAGAGGATAGTAGAAGATGGAAAGATCTTCCTTGCTCATGGATCAGGAGAATAAATATTTAAAAATGGCTATACTACCTGAAGTGATTTATAGATTTAATGCAATTCCCATCAAAATTCTAATGACAGACTTTGCAGAAATAGGAAAAACAATCCTAAAATTCATATGGAAGCCCCAAAGACCACATATACCCCAAACAATCCTAAGCTGCAAAAACAGTGCAGGAAGAATCACAATACCTGACTTCAAACTATACTACAAGGTCATAGTGGCAAAAATAGCTTGGTACTGGCACAGAAAAGGCTTGAAGATCAGTAGGAGAGAATTGAAGACCCAGAGAGATATACTCATGCAACTATAGCAACCTGATTTTTGACAAAGAGGCTAAGGATGTTCAATGGAGACAAGATAGCCTCTTCAGGAAATGGTATTGGGAAAACTGGATATCCATTTCAGAAAACTGAAAATAGATCTGTATCTCTCAATCTGTATGAGAGTCAACTTGAAATGGATAAGAGACCTCAATATAAAACTGGCAACCTTGAAACTACTGGAAGAAAAGATAGGGAATATACTCCAACACATAAACATAAGAAGGTATTTCCTTAGTAAAACTTCAATCACTCAGGAAACTGCACCAAGAATCAACAAATGGGATTACATGAAACTAAAAAACTTTTGTACAGCAAAGGAAACAATCAACAGAATAAAAGGAGAGTCCACAGAATGGTAGAAAATATTTTCATCCTATCTATCCAATAGAGGACCAATTTCTAAAATATACAAAGAACTTAAGAAATCAAATACCAAGACAACACATAACCCAATAAATAAATGGGTAATGGAACTTAACCGTTCTAATATGAAGAAATACAAATGACCAATAAACAAATGAAAAAATGCTCAATATCCCTAGCCATTAGGGAAATACAAATCAAAACAACAGTGAGATTCCATCTCACTCCAGTAAGAATGGCCAAGATTAATAAAAAAAATTAACAGCAAATGTTGGCAAGGAGGTGGAGAAAAAGGAACCCTGTAGGGACTGTAAATTAGTTCAATCACTTTGGAAATCAATATGAAGATACCTCAGAAAACTAAGAATAAAACTGCTGTATGACCCAGCTAAACCAGTTCTGGGAATATACACAAAAAAAGATAAGTCATCATACCACAGAGACATCTGCGCTTCCATATTTAATGCAGCACTCTTCACAATTGCAAGGGTATGAAATCAAGCAAGATGTCCATCAACAGAGGAATGGATAAAAAAATTGTGGTATATAAACACAATGGAAAATTACTCAGCAATAAAGAAGAATAAAATTATGTCATTTGCTGCAAAATGGATGGAACTGGAGAACTTCATCTTAAGGGAATGAATCCAGTCTCAAAAAGAGAAATACCAGATGTTCTCACTCATATGTGGGAGCTAAATCTAACTTAAAGGAAGAAAATAAAGCTATACATATGTAGATATATAAAAATGAACAATCATAGTTATCTAAGAAGGAAAATCATAAGCAGAGTAGAAAGAAGGGAGGAGGTGACTAGTAGGGGATAGCAGAGGGAGCAGAAGGAAGGAAGAGGAAGGATAAAGGTGGAGAGGGTAATCTCAAAATATATGATGCAACTATATGAATATATGGGAAAAATAGAGGAAGAGAGAAAAATCAGTGGTGGCACATCATCCCAGGGCTCAGGAGGTAGAGGCAGCATTGAGAGTCTGAGGCCAGCCTGGGTTACATAGAGAGACTCTGTCTCAAAAATAAATAGAATAGAAAAGAATAGAACAGAATGAAGGCTAAAACAATGGTAGTTCTTACCATTGCTAATCAACTTTGCTCTCATGTATAAACCAGGGTAGTAAGATAAGGTGAAAAAATATAAGAACTAGAAAGGAAAGAACAAAATATTATTGTTTGCAGATGATATGATTTTTTGCACAGAAAGTACAAAAGAATCTCTCACACACAGAGGTACCAGCTGGGGTCTCTACAGGAGACAGGTGGCATCCTGAATATAGAGTTTAGTGACTGGACAAGTGTGTGAAAGGACACCAGCAAGATGATCAAACCCCAGAAGGAGTAATGCCAAAAGACCTTTAGGCCTTGAGAAGGAAGATGAGGGTGGGCAGGGGCTGACAGAGCCTGGGGAGAGGGTTTGGGCCCTAGGAAAGAGATGCAAGCAAGCAGGAGGTGCTGGTTTCAGTTGAAGAATATATGCTTGCCTACAGGGCTTCCTGAAAGAGAGGAGGTGAGAATTCCATTCAGTCTTGCTCTCCTCCTGCCCTCTGACTCCCCAGCCATTGCATTCTATTTCCCAAGCCCAATTCTAGTCAGTCTGCTGATGTGGTCCACAGGTAGTCTCCTAAGCACAAGGCATCATGGGAAAAGTAGAGGGCATACTTGGTAGGCAGGGAGAATGCCCAATCCATATATCACAAACGTCTTGCGGGTCCTTCATGCAGAAAATCATACCGTTGTATTCAATTATCATTTAAAAAATGAAATAAATGGTGAGAGAACTATGTGCATAGAATAAAATAGGTCAATTCTTCCCCAAGTGATAATGCACTCAATGCAATTTTAATAAAGATACCAACAGGTTTTTTTTTTCAGAGCTTGATAAATAGTTTCTAAAATTTAAATACAAGAGTAAATTGTTAAGCACAACCAAGACAACATCAAGAAGATTCAGGTAGAGCATGTAACTTGGCAAGAGGTCAGATTATAAAGTTTAGCAGTTTAGACAATGTCTATTAGCCCAGGGAAACAAAAAGAATGGAAACAGAGCCAAGGAAGAGGTCTACCAAACATAGAGACTTGACAGGTGACAGAGCCGACAATTGCAGATCAATGTAGAAATGACAGATTATTCAATAAATTGTGATGGGACTGTTGGCTATATATGTGGAAAAATAATCAAAGCTGTGTTACAATCCATATTCAAAAGATAATTCTGAGGCAATAGGCCAAGGCAAATTAAAATCCAAAATGTGATAGACAAAATTTTAAAGTTCTTAGGAGAAAATATGAAAATACATATTTATGACCCCGGGGGAAGAGCAGGATTTCTTTGACAAGCACAAAGATCAAAAACTGTAAAGGAAAAGATCAATAAATTCAACCACAATAAACCTTTTATCCTTCCAAAGACACCAATGAGAAAGTGAAAGGATAAATAGCAATCTGAGATATTTTAACACACACCTGACAAAGGATTGTTATTCTGAATCTCTGTTTCCCTAGTCTACATATATCTATCAACTTTTACAAGTTAATAAGGAAAAAATAAACACATCAATAAGAAAAGAGGAAGGAAATATAAGTAAGACACAGAACAGGATATGTATAACTAATGAATAAAGGAAAAATGCTCAATTGTGTGAGCTTTCAGGACAACCCACATGGAGATATCATGGCACACCCTCTACCCTGGACAAAATTAACATGTGTCATAATAACAAGTATTGCTGGGAATGTGGGACAAAAGGAACCTTCAAACGCTGCTGTGTGTGTACAAGAATGATTTGGGGAAACAACTTACTGGAAACTAGACAGAACACATACATAAGCCAGCAATTCTACCACTTACAAAAATGACAATTTCATGTGCTTCATGCCTGCAGTTGTACCACTGTGGCGTCCAATCCCATTAGATCTCAGAAGCTAAGCAGGGTGGGGTTAGTACTTGGATTGGAGAATGCCTGGGAACACCAGGTGCTGGCTTGGGAGAAGGATCTGGCAACCCACTCCCAAAAAACCAACCAGCCACTGAAAACCCTTTGAATAGCAGAGAAGCACAATAGTATTTTGCCTGTTTTATGTAGGGTTGCTATGAGTCTGATACCTTCTCAAGGGAACCTCACAACAACAACAACAACAACCACCACCACCACCACCACCTAACACATACCCTAAAGAAATTCTCAACACTTTTTGATTAGGAGTCCTGTAGAGCATTATTCATAGCAACATTGCTTATGATAATTCTGTGAAGAAAACTACCTAAACCTGAATATCTTTTCATGGCAGGATAGTTAAGTATGTAGGTGTGTACTAAATAAAGGAAGAACTTCTGCCAATGACAATGAAAAGCCTGTATATTCCTCACATTTCAAGTAAAAACAATACATGAAGAAAAGAGAACAGAACAAAACAAATAAAATTAAATTGCAAAAGAACATCCACATGGTTCAAAAATAGACAAAATTCAATAATAAGGACACGGTTGCAGCTCAATGGTAGAGCACTTGCCCAGAATGTAGAAAGCTCAGGGTTCCAACCCCAGCACAGGAAAAATAAAGTGGGAAATATGGTCACATCTGGTAGAACTTTTATGGAAAAATCAAGGAGGTGATTTACATAAAACTCAGCAGTTACGCCCTAGAAAGAAGGGAAACAGGTCTGAAATGAAGCATTCATGGGACTTCAGAATAATCAGTCATAATCACTTTGTGAACTAGGTTAGGGGTATAGGAGTGTTTCACTTATTTTAAATTATAATTCTTTAAAATGAACATATATGGGCTGGGCATGTGGCTCAGTGGTAGAGCATTTGTGTAGCATGCATGAAGCCCTGTTCACTCTCCAGCCTTGGAAAAAATGTACAAATATATCATCTGTATTATTTTGTGCATACACAACAAACACTTAAAAAAAAAAAGAGTAGAACATGGGGAAAAAAAAAGCATCTAATCTAACTTCCTTTTCACATTACAGCTCTTAAAATGCCTGTCCCTTTTAAGTCTTGCTTTCTTCCTGTTATAACTCCTGGTATTTTATTATTCTTTACATGGTTTGGAAATCATTTATTTTTTCCCACGAATGTTGTTATGGAACTTGTTGGTGTTGATGCTCGGAAGCAGCCTGTAACGCAGCAGTTTTGCAGTATCTTTTATCGTTGATTGAAGCAGCCAAATAACCAAACTAAAGACTTTCCATTTCCTTACCAATTAAAAACACAGGAAACCAAAACAATGTGTTGCTTTTACCTAACAGATTGATAACATTTAAAATTTATTTTTTGGAAGAATATGAGAAATCATGTGCTGCTGGTAAGAATGTAAAATACAAGTAGTGACTGATGTGGCAATGAATTTGGAAACTCCTGAAGCCTATTTGTTCTTTGATGGATGGGGTTCACCTACAAGAATTTGTTATACAACAAAGGCTGGCAAGGTTTTGGAGAAAAGGGAACCCTCTTACACTGCTGGTGGAGCTGTAAATTAGTCCAACCACTTTGGAAATCAATATGGAGGTATCTTTAAAAAAGCTAAAAATTGATCTACCATATGACCCAGCTATAATACTATTGGGAATTTACCCAAAGGGAGATGTGTCATCATGCCACAGAGACCCCTGCATCTTCATGTTTAATGCAGCACTTTTCATAATAGCAAAGATGTGGAATCAACCAAAGTGCCCATCAACAGAAGAATGGATAAAAAACCTATGGTACATATACACAATGGAATACTACTCAGTAATCCAAAAAATGAAATAATGTCATTTGTAGCAAAATGGATGGAATTGGAGAAAATTATTTTAAGTGAACAAACACAAGCCCCCAAAGAGAAATACCACATGTTCTCACTCATATGTCAGAGCTGAATCAAAATTAAAAGAAGGAAAAAAATCCTATACAGAAATCGGAACACAATAAAAAGCTAAAGTCAACTTAGTGGAGAATGGACAATTTGGGGAGTGGAAAGAAGGAGAGAGGGCTCTAGCAAAAGGAAGAAATGATGGGAGAAGAAAGAAGGGAGAGGAGGAACAAAGAAGAGTGAGGAATGAGAAAGAGGGCCATAATAAAACAGTCCAACTTTAATAGTTTGGGAAATAATTACAGTAATACCAATAATACCAAAGAATGGCAATAAAACAAATGGCCTAGAAAATTCATGCAATATTACTGACAATGTTAAAAGATAGATCACTACAGAAAAGGTTTTGACCTTAAACATAATTGGGATCCAAGGATATACAGAAAAATATTCCCACAAAAATACATGCAAGTGGAAGAGAGGCCTTTGGTGGTGGTGGGGGATGGAGGGAGGACATGCACAAGAGTGTAAGAGGGAACTTATCTGTGCAATGTACAATGAAATGCATATATGGAAATGTCACAGTGAAATGCATGTCAGAATGAATCACATTAAGTTGTACATTAAAAATTTTCCAATAAAAAAAGAATTTGTTATAAAGTAGTCATAGGTAGGTGTAGAAATTATCATTTAGTAAAATGTTGTTAGGTGCCCTCGAGTCAGTGTTGGACTCATAGTGACCATATGTGAAATAGATAAAACATCATTGCCATGCTTCTCTTCTCTTCATTCATTTCAATGGTCTGTTGTGTTTTGGGAGTGAGTTGCTGTGTCCTTCTCCCAAGCCTACAGCACCTGGTGTTCCCAGGAGGTCTCCTATCCAAGTACTACCAAGCCTGACCCTGCTAAGCTTCTGAGATCTGATGGGATCAGATACCACAGTGGTGTGGCTGCAGGCCTTAGTAAAATGCATTACATAATTACAAAAGAGGTAATATGCTTGATGATAGTGTGAGTGAATGAAATATGGTTGCTGGTACATCTATACATATAATAAAGTAGTATGTTAGGTTAGGTTCTGTCAAGTCATGTCTGACTCATAGTGACCCTCATAGAGTTTTCAATGGCTGACTGTTTCAGGATTGCCTTGGGAGTGGGTTGCCACCTCCTTCTCCCATTTTTGCAGTGCTGGGAATCAAACTCAGGACCTCAGAGACTGCAGAGCGGCACTCTACCAACTGAGCTAAATCCCAGCCCCAACAAAATAGTATAGAATTATTAAAATGGTATAAAGTAGATGGCAAGTTTTTGATATATTACTGTAAAAATCAAGTTAAAATCCAAGGTATAAAACAATTCCATCTTTTAAAAATAAGCGTATTTACATATAGACAAAGGACAGAAAGTATATACACAGACTTTAGAACTGTAATAGGCGCTAAGTAAATAAATCGATGAATAATAAGTGAATCAAGGAATGAATAACACATGCCAAAATGCTAACAGTGGTCATCACTCTGTGCTAAGATTAGGGATGATGGTGATTTTCTTCTTTTCTTGAACATATGTATTTCCTAAAATTTTATATTGTGTTCAGATACTCTCGTTTCAATCAGAGGAGATCCAAATAATTGAAATTAAAAAGTAGAATCAATGTAGGGCCATCTTGTTTTGTATCACAACTACTGCAACATAACCACAGGAGAACTTACTGAATATCTTTGAAGTTGAGGCGGACATAAGATTTGATTTCTTCTCAATCTTCTTAAATATTTGGTTATTCAGTACCCTGAAAGTTTGAAACCTTTTAAAAGAAATGATTACATGTTCACTCCAGATCTTGAAAGTGCCCATTTTAGATTTATTATTTGATCAACATTTGGCTGGCTGGCTCAAGCCATCTGCCCATACCCACTGTGAGGGAGGGATTGGGAGGTGGTCACAGGGCTAAGTAGTATCCAGCTCCTGATTTCTATTCAGAGGCTAAAAGTGGCCCCTGGCATGAATGTTTCCACAAAGGACTTCTGAGGTTATGGGACTCAATTAGCAATTGGGAACCCACTCAATCCTGGTCAGGAAACTTTGTCAAGGTTCGAAACTTTCTCACCCTCCCTAATGTAGTTAGCCTTACAACAAGCTGGCTACTTCTTTTCAGATCTGATTTCTATTAATGTGGTGACTGTTGTTTTCAAAAATATTTATGGTAAGACTTGAAGAAATGTTTCACTCTTGTTGAGAATCATGTTATTAGAAACAGTCCTCTGCTCTCGAAGACAGAGATTCAGAAAACTGGGCCAATCATTTTGGATGTTGCTGACAGTCCTTTTCCTTCCAGGTCCGGTGCACACCCTTGGGTGCTGCCTTCCGTTTGGAATTTTTGTGGGTTTGAGACAGGACCAAGTATTTCTGTACCGCCCACAGGTTTCATGCTCATTAGTTCCATTATAACTCAAGACTTCCAGCCATTTACTTATGAAGGGAAGAAGGGGAAGAGAGAGGCTCCGCGATACTCAAGATTATGGGTTGTCTTGAGTGATAAGAATTTAAGAACCTGAAAGGGCATTATTGTTGCATGGCTTGCTAAATTGTGCTGAAGCCTGGAAAACTGTCAAAAGCTTCCATCTTGAAAGGGTTGCCCTTGGACTACAAGTAGCTCAGAAAACCTGATTCTCCTTTGGTGCTTTCAGGATATCCTCCCTGGCTCTTAGAACGAATCCCTAACCTGGAAACCAAACGGAAGTAATGTCTTTGAGTCCAGTGATAGATTTAAACTGGTGTCTAACTAACTGTTTTCAGAAGATGTATGGGTTATCTGTTATGTGTATAGGCACGAAATTCTTTTAGACATTAAGGAAAGAGAATGAATTTGGGGAAAGTGCAAGTTAAAAAACACATCTGTGTTACAGGAAATACTAAAAACACTAGCCAACACCCAACACCAACACCAACACCAGCGGCTAAGTGCACCATGAACAACTTGGTTTGGTGAGCATCAGGAAGATGAACTCGGGGGGCTCACCAGAAACTGGTGATCCTTGACGATAATTTCCAAGATGAAAACTGTATGGGTGTGTGGAGGGGAGAACTTTGCCATTGGGCTATGTTTAAAGAATTTAACATTTAACAGATGATCTGAGCTTAAGTCAAGTGTATTGCGGTCCTATAGCGTGGGCTCCTATCTTTGCAGTTCTGCGGGGAATATAATTAAATCCAATTCATTAACCTACTGTGTGGAGGCGTGCTGGAAACCATCTGAGGAGGAAGTAATGGAAATGAGAAGACTGGGCACTATGGACATTCATAGTCGATTATCTTTGGCCACCAAAAGAAGCAGGGTTTGGGAATGAATGCACAGATAGCCTGTGCAGCAAGAAGCCGTGAATGGATTAGTTCACTTTCCTTTTCTCAATCCCGGGCCATGTTTTGCTCTTGCTGACCACTGATGGCCCAGGTAAAAAGGTAGGAGCCTGGGTTTTGCCTGGAGGCAGACACTTCAGCCACAGCTGGCTTTGCTTTGCCATATTGTCAGCCCTTCTTTTCCCTGCTACATTTGTTTTCTTTTTATTAAATTTCCCATCTGGATCCTTGCATCTGCATTTCTAATGTCAACAACTGCTTTTATCACAGATAATAACTTCCTTTTACAAAAAGACTGTATCATCCTACATGCATTTCAAATTACATTTTATGAACAAACACTGAAGTACAGTATTTGGCAGCATGCGCAATTGAACATATATTTATAGTAATCTAAATCTAAGCTGTGAGAGCCAAGAGCCATGTTGGTTACAGTTTTCTTAATAATCTACTTCTTGGGAGTGTTGTTCCTTCTTACCAGAACTTAATTAAGTTCATATCGGGATGTTTATGAAGTAAATCTTGTGGGAGGCCCAAACATACTGTAAAAACAATTATCAAAACACTAGCAATTCTTGAAAGCACCAGAGTTTTCACAGCCAGCATCACCAACGTTCCAAAATTGGTTGTTTGTCAACAGACAGGCTGGAATAAGATAATGAAAAATGGCTGAGGAACTTAAGAAAAACCTGAACTTTACAGTCTCCATGGCACAACACTAAAGGGCTAAAGTTTCTGTTGTTTTGACTGATTTATTGCTCTTTTATGGTATAGAGGTAGGAATACGGGGGAAGGTCCCAAGTTCAGGTTGTAGGGTCTGCTGCCGACTTGCTATGGGGTTATTCAAATCTGTCTTTTCCCTGCTGACTACTAGAATAGATACAGAGGGTAATCAGAAACCCATTAACCAGAGTGAGATTAAAATTAATTGATTGTTTCTGTCCCTCAAGGTATTTATTACTTATTGTATTTAACAGAGAGAATAATTCTTTATAGTCATTTGATGCCTGTATTCCACACTGAAAAACAGCAAATCATAGATAGTTCCAATTAAAGACTTAAGCGATAAGGTCCTAATAGTTCTACTTTTGAAATAGGGTCGGACATGGTGATGAGCAAAAGTTTGGAAGCCATCTCAGTACAGAAACAGAGTCGGCAGAACAGAACTGTATACATATTTTAATATTAGGTTGATACAATAATGGCTAAGGTATAGACCTCTGTCTTCATTGGTTTTTGGATGGTGTGCAAGTCATGGAAAAATTGTCTGGGTGCATGACTGGGCACGGACCCAGCTTCGAGTCCTATTTAAGATGAGATGTGGGGCTGAAGAGCTGCTCCCCGGAAATGAGGGCTCGCATTTCAATGGCTATCAGGTTAGTTTCCAAACCTGTCCGAGGGGGATTAGTATCTGATTTTGAAGTCTCAGAAATAAGAACTGGTGGCATTATCCAGTGATAAGTTTCCACCTGCCTACCCTGCATCTTGGAACGCCTCGGAACATAATGGCTGGAGTCTTCATTTCTTTTGTTGATTGTTCTAGGTAATCTTTACCTGGGCAGCCTGGTGGCTACTTTGAGGAAGTTGTGTTCGTTTTCTCTGTGCTTCTAAAGAAACGAAGGTTTTGAACAGCCATAGAATTTGTGTGGATGTTTACTCCGGTGGATCTGAGTCTCTAAAGAATTATCTTTGTTCTGTTCTGTGGCATATACAAGGCACATTCTTATCACTGTTTAGACTTTTTCATATTCTACAAAATAAACTAGCTAAGGAACAAAGAACCTTTATCGAATACTTATTCCCTATGGAGTTCTGAGCTGGATGTTTGAGGGAAATGGAGAAGAAATAAAGATGCAGTTCCTTCCCCTCCAGTTATTTACTACTGTTGTGTGGATGGTGCCTCTGGACTGGACATGGGGTAGATTTGAGGATGACTACATTGATACAAAGCACCTGGCATGCCTTTGGGGGGTGGTGCTTGGCCCTGCAATCATGGCCACAGAATGGTGAGAAGTGTACAAGTCTGTCAAGCCTATTTGGAATGTATCAACATTTCCTCCTGGAAGAGGGGAAGGAAGAAAAGGGCCAGTCATAAGACACTCTACTACACACACACACACACACACACACACACACACACACGTATATTGTTGTTATTGTTGTTAGGTGACATTGAGTTGGGTCCGACTCATATTAACCCTATGCACAACAGAACACAACACTACTCAATACTGTGCCATACCCACAACCTTTTTAGTTTGAGCCCACTGTTGCAACCACTATGTGTCTTCTCATTTTGAGTCATGGCACATTAGCAAAAGGAGGTTGCAGGGGCTTTATTGCATTCTCATCATTAAGGTCAACTCTACTTTGAGGAGATAACTCTTCTCTAGTCATTTCCTGAATGCTTTCCAGTCTGGGGGGCTCATTTTCCAGCACAATATTGGACAGTGCTTCTCTGCTGTTCATAGTGTTTTCAATGACTAATTGTTTTGGGAGTGGGCTGCTCGGTCGTTCTCCCTAGTCTATCTTAGTCTGGAAGCTCAGTTGAAACCTGTCCACCATGGGTGACTCTGCAGGTATCTGAAATACTGATGGCATAGCTTTCAGCATCACAGCAACACACAAGCCCCCACAGCATGACAAGCTGACAGGCTTGTACACACACACACACACACACACACACACACACACATTTGTTGCTAGTGTTGTTAGGTGCTGTCGAGTCAAATTCAACTCATAGTGAACCTCACAGGGTTTTCAAGGCTGATTGCTTTGGGATTGCTTTGGGTGTAGATTGCCACATCTTTTTACTGGTTTTTTTGGAGTTGGAGCTCAAACCTGGGTCCTCAGAGACTACAGAGCGGTACTGAGCTAAACCCCAGCCCAATATATATATATATTTATACCATATATATACAATATACAATATATACAATATATATACAATATATATACAAGATATATACAATATATATACAATATATATACAATATATGGTATATTTACCATATATACCATATATATTACATATATCTATACCATATATATATATATATGCCGTATATATATTACTATATTACCAAATGTATGGTAAACAACAGGCTAAGGAAAGGGGCAGAATGAACAGAAGAGAGCAGAGGAGAGCAGAGAAGGGGAATCTCATTGGTGGTACAGCTGCCCACGAGGCGACCAGGGAGAACACGCGTCTCCTGCTGGAAGCCCACTTGGGAAGGAGTTAATGGTGGTACAGCTTCGAGACATCTTGGTGAGATCTTCCTGGAGGAGGGAATCCCTCCCCTCATTGGAGCTGTGTAAGGGCTCTCTGCCAGTTACCCACACCCCTGTATAAAACCCCCAATAACTTCATGGTTTACAAAGTTTAATGTGATCCATCCTTTGATCTGCCTTAGTTCCCTTTGGTTTTCTTGCAACAACTACCTAGTGGGAAAGACAGCACAAGAACATCTGAGAAAATATATAAAGATGTATACGTTGAAAAAACACAGGTACATACTCAACAACATGTATAAGTGATGTTGGGCCCTGGATTTGAAAATGTAAGTCAATCAAGTAGATCATGGTAGAAATTTGATTGAAGGAACATATGTAGCATGCAGATTGAGACAAAATACTATGAAGATGATATTGAATGAAGCTTAGATATTTCAAGTATTGCCCATGGAATAATTTGGTTTTTAAAATAAAGTATCATTCTGAGGATTGGAATTACTGATCGAACTGTCGTGGGTGTCCCTTATGTATCAAGTTGCAGTAGAGAAAGTAACAGGTGTCTCATGTTGCCAGGTGTTTGGTCGCTGAAGTGACTGAAATCTCATGCTGAGACAAAGCCATCTGAGCTTGGACTTCCTTAACATAGTACAAGTAATCACAGGTAGTATTGAGCCTTGAGTCTTGGTTTAGGTTTTGAGAGACATGAGGATTTCCAAAAAGAAGTTGGAATGTTGGACTGTTTATTGTCCAGGCTTAGATTTATTGGAAGCTCACAGTTAGTAGATCAGTCCATAATGGCAGCAGAGCAGGCATAACAGTGGCAGCAGATGGGGCCATGGAAGACGACCTTACAGTTTCATAAGCAGGAAGCAGAGAGCAAGCAGGGCCACAGGTGTGGGGTAAAAACTCCCAAAGGCTTACCCCCAAGAACAGCACTTCTGCAAAGGTAAGATCAGTCTTCTAAGTTCCATGACCTCCATAAACAGTGCCACCAGCTGGAGACCAAACATCAAAGCACATGACCTTGTATTATAACCATGAGAGTGGTCCTAGAGTGACTGGAGAGGTAAGTATTCAATTAAAGCAGGTCCATGGTGGGATAACATGAGATTATACTTAAGTCCAAATGCTTTTTTTCTGACTGTCATTTATCACGTGTACAACCTTCATATCTAAGTACTATTGGCTTTAGCTGCCTCATTTGCTCATGTCCCAGGACTGCTGTAAAGATCAAGGATGATTTATTCCACTCATACTTGTTGTGCTGTGGGGGCTTGCATGTTATTGTGATGCTGAAAGCTATGTCATCGGTATTTCAGATACTATCAGGGCCACACGGTGGATAGGTTTCAGCTGAGCTTCCAGGCTAAGACAGACTAGGGAGAAGGATCTGGCTGCCTACTCCCAAAAAAATTAACCGCTGAAAACCCTATGCATAGCAGAGAACATTGCCAAATATAGTGCTGGAAGATGAGCCCTCTGGGCTGGAAGGCATTAAAGAAATGACTAGGAAGATTTACCTTCGCAAAGTAGATTTGACCTTAATGATGGGAATGGAGTAAAGCCCCTGAGACTTCCTTTTGCTAATGTGGCATGACTCAAAATAAGAAGAAACATAGTGGCTGCAACATTGGACTCAAACTAAAAAAAGATCCTGTGCATGGCACAGTGTTGGGTAGTGTTTTATTCTGTTTGTACATAAGATTGCTATGAGTCGGATTCAACTCAAAGGCACCTAACAACAAGAACAAACTTACAACAAAGGACAAGGATCCCAATAGGAGCATTCAGGAGGACCTGATGTCTGGAGAAGATACTGTATGTTAAAACACTTTACATGTCCAAATATGAAATGTTGCTAGTAATGCTTCTAGTGAAGTGAGTTGCCAATATTTGTTGCTCTTATCAGATTATTTTATAATTGTGGAGATGATTCTTAACATCAGGGAGAAGATGGAGAATTTTAAGCTGAGGTAATGCCTATTTTCTGATAGGTATTTGTGAGGAAGCTATGGTGACTTGTTACGGGTAACTCCATTCTCTGCTATTTTAAATAAACAAATATATTAACACTAACTATGCTTAGTTCAGGCTGGGATTTGGCTCAGTTGGTAGAGCACTGCGCTGCAGTCTCTGAGCTCCTGAGTTCAATTCCCAGCACCACAAAAGTGGGAGAAGGGCCTGGCAATCCACTCCCAAGGCAATCCTGAAACAGTCAGCCATTGAAAACCCTATGAGGGTCCCTATGAGTCGGATACCGACTTGACGGCACCTAACAACAACAACAATGCTTAATTCATGACTACCTTTGAGTAGGTATGGGAAACTTGTCCTTTTTAAGTAAATGAGGCACAGCATTTGGGTTTCATGCAGTGGGACCTGAAGCTGGGTCTAGTACTAAAATCAGTAATAATATAGAAGCCTCCTCTTAAATCAGAAAATTTCAAACAAGATCTAGGTGTCAGGAGGGAACCAGCTTTGTGTTCTCATATACACACCATCCTCTTTGCTGAGATACCAACCTGTGAGTGAAATGGCATCACATGATATTATATGGTCCGTTCATGTTCACAGTCATACAATGCTTTGAGAGCATTTCCTACTGTGTATTCGAGGTTTGGCCCTTAGTGAGCATTTAGCTTTACGTTCTGGAGGCTGCATTGTTAGCATATGGGGTGAAGGGCTATTCTCGGGGGGAGCAGGGAGGACTGAGACACGTGTTTCTCGTCCTGTGTGGGGATAGTTAAAAAATTGTTAATCCCAGCACTCAGGAGGCAGAGGCAGGAGGATTGTGAGTTCGAGGCCAGCCTGGGCTACAGAGTGAGACCCCATGTCAAAAATCAAACACCAAACAAAATGGAAAAAATGGTATGGTTCCTGTCTAATGTGAAGAGAGGTTGCCGTTCCTGGAGGGAGGCCATGGGCACTAACAACAAAACGACCCATTTGGAATCTTCTGTTGTTTCTGAGCTTCTCTGCTGGACCAGGACATGGGGTAGATTTGCTCTCCTGTATTCATGAAAAAAATGCACAGGGAGGCCAAGCAGTGGAGAGCAGAGAAAATAAAAGGCAGGGAGATGAAGTTGCGTTTCCTCTGATCTCTCCCGGAGCTGCTGTCATCTCGTCAGGCTCATTTAATTATAGAGGCAGAAGCCGAGCCGCTGCCAAAATAAACGGAGCTGGGCACACACACAGCCTCTCCATCAGGGCTGCGTGCATCTGTAAGAGGAGCTCCTGGCGAATCGTGGAGTGACTTACTCCCTGCACTGAGGACCTTTGTAAACTGTATCCATTGAATCTGGGGCTTATTCATCCCCAAGTCTCCACTTGTCCCTGCAAATACTGCTCTCCCCCATGCTGGGGATGGAACCCCGGGCCTCACGCATGCTGGGCAAGTGCTCTACCACTGAGCTCTCTACAAACAGATTTTTTTCTCTCTCTCAGTACTGGGGACTGAACCCATGGCCCCGTGCGTACTTTGCAAGTACTCTACCACTGAGCCACATCTGCAGCCCATTTCTTAATTTTTATCTTGAGATAGAGTTTTGCTTGGTTATGCAGGCTGTTTCTGGCCTTCAGTTTGTAATCCTCCTGCCTCAGCCTCCTGAGTCGCTGGGATTACAGGCTGCACCATGGTGCCCGGCTTGTGCAAATATTTTTAATGGTGCACATTCTGTTTCTCTTACTGAAGGAGTGCGTAGGAGAGCTGGTCTCTGACGCATCCCATGCCTCTCTGGGCTACCAATGAACGGTGCTGCCCTCTGCCTTTGTGGAATGCTATGTATAATATGACCCTGCTGTATAAAATTACTATTCCAGTCCTGTAGATGAGGAATGGGCTGGGGTTTAGCTCAGTTGGTAGAGTGCTGCTCTGCCGTCTCTGAGGTCCCAAGTTCAATTCCCAGCACCATAAAAACGGGAAAAGGATGTGGCAATCCATTCCTGAGGCAATCCGGAAAGAGTCAGCCATTGAAAACCCTATGAGGGTCGCTATGAGTCAGACAGGACTTGAGGGCACCTAACAACAACAACAGATGAGGAATGGGCTGGGGTTTAGCACAACTGATAGAATGCTGTTTTGTATTTTCTGAGGACCTGAGTTTGATCCCCAGCCCTGCAAAAATGGGAGAAGGATGTGGCAGCCCACTCACAAAAAATCCCGAAAAACAATCAGACATTGAAAACTCTCCTGACTCAACAGCACCTAACAAGAACAACAACACAAATAGGGAATAGTTTTTTTTTTTTTTTAGCACTAGAGATTAGAACAGAGGGCCTCACTCCTGCGAGGCAAATGCTCTACCACTGAGCCCCACCCTCGGTTTCTTTTCTACTTTTTTATTTTGAACCAAGATCTCTCTAAGTTGCATAGGCTGACTCCTCAAAATTCCAGTCCTCTTGCCTCAGTTTCCCGAGTCACTGGGGTAGATGGGGAATTTTGACTGGGCAGTTAAGAGAGAACCTAAGTGATAAAGAGTTCACAATAATGATTAGTTAAGACTTGGAATTCAACCTTCACTTGCCCATTTTTTTCAAATGCAGTGCAAGGGTCTCTGAGTTTTTTCTCTGTGCTACGCATCCTGCCAAGTGCTTCGGGGTATCAAAGAGAGCCCCGGCCCTCTGGGGAGCCCTGTTTGGACCTTGGTCAGGTGGGATGGACACACAGATACCCTGATCCAAAATTTACTTTTGGAAATGTGTTTCCACGTCTCAAATGTCAGTATTTTAAAAAAATTCTCCATGTAATGTATGATGCATTTTTGCAAGCTTTTTCTTAACAGTTAGTGCATTTGAGAAATAACATCCTCTGATAGATTTTTAAATTCATCCTTACAGGTCCATTGAGAGATTATATTTTTATTTTATAAGGTGAATTTTTTTAATTGGAAATTTTTAATGTACACCTTAATGTGATTCATTCTGACATGCTTTTCATTGTGACATTTTCATATTTGCATTTTGTTGTACATTATTATAAGGTGAGTTTTAGGTGCTTTTTGTTCTTTCATTAAAAAATTAGAGTGAAGCTGGGTTTGGTGGTGCACACCTGTAATCCCAGTACTTAGGAGGAGGCTGAGGCAAGAAGATTGAGCATCCCAGCCACTTGGGAGGCAGAGGCAGGAGAATCCCAAGTTCAAGACCAGAGGCAGTCTGTATAATTTAGTGAGACCCTGTTTCAAAAAGTAAAAAAGTGGGCTGGGCACGCAGCTCAGTGGTACAGCACTGGCAAAACATGCAAGCTTGAGGCCCTGGGTTCAACCCCCAGTACTGCAAAAACAAACAAACAAACAAACAAACAAAAAACCCAAAGAAGAAGATTGAGAGTTTGAGGCCAGCCTGGGCTACATAATGAGACTGTCTCCGAAACCCCCCCCCCAAAAAAAACCAAAAAAACCACACAAAAAGTTGGCGAGAATCAATGATTCTGGGATCTTCTGTTGGGGCTGGGGAGAGTTCCTTGGGATAAAAATGGAGATTATTTACCAGCTTTCCTTTTGTATGTCTTTTGCCTCAATGATTAAATAACTTGTCAGCACTGAAAAGCTCTGTTAGTTGACTGTGGGTAGCTTAGTGTTTAGCTTTCATTGTTGCTGAGCAGAACATCCTACTGCTTTTGCGTGCTAGAAAAAAGTCATTAGTATGCGAGACAAACATTAACCCCGTGCCCTTCTTGTTTATGTACCTACTGCAACTGTTTTGCTTAAATTTCTGAGGTTAGTCAAAGCAAATATGTGCACAATCTTGAGATGATTGTGTATAAACTAAAACATCTTTTGTCAAAATTGCTAATGCATTCTTTAGACAAAAGCCTGGAGGAAAAGTAGCTTCTGATATTAGTGGAGGGAATTTCTTGCAAGTTAAAGAGGAATAATAAGACTTTTGCGATGCCTCCACTTTTTCAATTTCTTTTCACTTTTATTTTTATTTTTTGGGGCCTACCTCCCATTTCCCACCTTATCCTGGAAGATGTTCAGTACAGGTCGTTCCCTGGCCCAATATAAGTACAAAGTGTGTTGTGGGCTACAAAAACCCACTATTCCATCACAATTCTAACTGTACTTTGTGTGTAAGATTTAAATTTGCTAGAATAACTATTAGTTTTGTTTATGTAGCAGGTAGGACCTGTAGCATCATGAAGGAGACATATTTGGTTTCAAATAAATTATTTATGCTAAATTTTCAATATGTAAATGAATGTCATTATTAGATAAAGCTATATAGAATATTTCCTCCACGTGTCTCTCAGCTTGTTGGGCTGTGGGGGTTTGCATGTTGCTGTGATGCTGAAAGCTATGCCACCCAGTGTTTCAGACACCAGCAGGGCCACTCATGGTGGACAGGTTTCAGCTGAGCTTCCAGAGTGTAAGACAGACTAGGGAGAGGTACTGTCAGCCCACTCCAAAAACAATTAGCCTTGGAAAGCCTTATGAATAACAGAGAACCACTGTCAAATATAGTGCTGGAAAATGAGTCCCCCAGTCTGGAAAGCATTCAAGAAATGACTGGGGAAGAGTTGCCTCTTCAAAGTAGATTTGAACTTAATGATGAGAATAGACTAAATCCCCTGGGACTTCCTTTTGCTGATGTGACATGGCTCAAAATGGGAAGAAACACAGTGGTTGCAACACAGTAGTCAAACACAAAAAGGTTGTGTGCATGGCAGTGTTGGGTAGTGTTTTGTTCTACTGGACATAGGGTTGCTATGACTCAGGTCTGACTCAATGGCACTCTACAACAACCACATATAAAATATTTAGCCTGCTCCCTTACTCCCCCGCTCCCCCCAAAAAATATCTGAGGCAGTTCCTAAGGATCACAAATGGGCTAAGAAGGATCACAAAACATCTGAGTCATTCACCTGGGTTGTACATATGTTCCTCCATGTCTCTTTTGATTTGGCTTTGGGCTCAATTATCCCTGCCAAGATGGTGACTGCTTTGTTTTATTCTTTTGTCCAGGCAGCAATCATAGCTTGTAGTTCAACAAAAACATCCCTGTGTCCTGGAAGGGCCTAAATATCAGAGGATGAGAAGCACAAAGTACACCAGTGGGCCACTGTGAAGATGAATGGAGCTGCTCTTGCACCACCCCATGGCTCCCGAGGACTTCCAGAACTGCTTCAGAACATGGCAAGAATGATGGGGTAAATGTTTTCAAAACCAGGGGGAGTGTTCTGAGAGGGATTAATGGCAACGCGTCTTTTACTGTAATAAATATTTTAATTTAAATATTCACCATATATTTTCCTCATGCCTTGTATATTTACTCTTATTTCCCTTTACATCTTTGCTGAATGTCACGCTGCTCATTGAAGTGGATCCTGACCACCCCATTGTTTGACAATGGACTCCATTGCCCACTTTACTTGCCCATTCTTGCAACCCGGTGTTTCTACTGTTCTTAGGGCACTTACGGGCTGGGATTTAGTTCAGTTGGTAGAGTGCTGCTCTGCCGTCTCTGGGGTCCCGAGTTCGGTTCCCAGCACCGCAAAATGGGAGAAGGATGAGGCAACCCACTCCCAAGGCAATCCCGAAACAGTCAGCCATTGAAAACCCTATGAGGGTCGCTATGAGTCGGACTCGACTCGACGGCACCTAACAACAACAACAAGGGCACTTACGGGCTGGGGTGTAGCTCAGTTGGTAGAGTGCTACTCTGCACTCTCTGAGGACCTGGGTTCAATCCCCAGCACTGCAAAAAATGGGAGAAGAACGGGGCAATCCACGTCTAAAGCAATCTGGAAACAATCAGCCATTAAAAACCCTACAAAGGTGTCTGTGAGTCAGACTCGACTGGACCAACAGGACAGCACCTAACAACAGCAGAGCACTTACATCTACTGACTGTGGACACCATGTGTTCTTGTATCTCTCCTCCCTCGCTCCCTTCTCCCCTCCCCTTGGTAGTATGGACCCCACAGGGCAGAAGGACAGGGATGTTGCCTGGGTTCATCCCTGACACATCAGAGGGCTGGTATATGAGGGGCCTTGGCTGTGCATCTTAGCATTTGAGGAGTCCAGTTCCAACTGTAGAGGAGCAACGAGAGGACGGGACCCTGGAGACCTGCAGAAGGCGCTCTACCTGGAAAGTCTGAAGTGGGCTGGGCCACGGGGGTGTTCAGAGCCTGTGGGAGTGGGAGTGGCCAGGAGGGAGGGTGAGGAAGTTTGCCATGCTAGCAGCTGGATGGGGCCAGGAGGGAGCTAGTGTGGGATTTTACCAGGGAGGCAGTCTTTGGAGGATGCTTTCCAGGGAAGCAAGGGAATGAGGAGTGGTGTGCATTGTGGTCCTGCTGTGGAGTGGGCAAGAGATGGCAGGGCGTGTGAGAGGCAGGGAGGC